>UZAF01018685.1:2623-13328 GCA_900617895.1 Haemonchus placei | reverse complement strand
ACTCTGACGTCTGTGTACCCAAAATAGAAACAGTAAGACTGTTGGATTGTTGACTCAAACATATTTATGGAGCCACAACCAAAATGGTGCAGATCTATTCGGCTAACGGTCTTTTCCAGGTCGTCAAAGTACATTTGAGTTTTGACGTGTGTTTTTTTGCAATAATATTTGATAATTTTATTTTCTAAGCCATCTTCAGGATATTCCAAGAGGTATCGCAAGNAGACCATGGACGGGTCGCTTTATTGGACAGTTTTCCCCGACAGCCTAAAGATTAACATCCAACCCGGACGACTGGGGAAGGAGAGGAATGAATTAAGGACGACGGACGATGATGATGGAGGCCGATTATGACGGCAGGCGTTGAATATAGGCTTGGGAACCGGTGATAGGTACTGATTAGGTTATACGGGGATCTTCATAAAGTGTAATAAACGCCGAAGCGGAAGTAAAGTGAGGAGTGAATGAGTGTGCCTCGTTACATTTAGCGCTTCAGATCTATGCTTTTCGAGATAATAGGTTCTCTACCGCGTTGAAAATGTCAGAGATCATGAAAAGCTTTTTCCAGTGCCAGTTGGACACAGAAGCGAACTCTATGTGGACCGGAAATTGGACGAGAAGACGAAAGTAAGTGCTAGCGCCCCTGAAAAGAAGTACGGTCGCATTCCATGCAGGCAAAAACAGCGGGGAAGGGTTCTTCAGTGGCACCTGCCTTGTACAAAAGGAAGATCTGCACAGTGCATGGAACAAGAGTTCTTAAGGCTCTTATGAAGGGACCACTTCGCTTAAACGAGCAATAAGAGCCTCTGTTTCACGCACGATGCCAGATCACGCTTTTATGCTGATGGTGTTCGAAGAACACTTTTCCGTCCTTCCTTGGGCTTGGGATAGGACTGTGTTTTTCCTACAAGGACTAACACACGCACTCATGTTTGCAGACAATCCTGGCTGTTCGACCCTATCCTAGAAAACAGCAAACTTCAGCCCAAGTTGCCGCATTTGAAATCGAAAGCTATCTTCCGTCAATTTCTCAATTGAAACTTTTTGAATCCGTTTTGTAGCGAATTTGGAAAGGCGTAAGTTTACAAGGTACAAGGTTAGAACAAAAATTTGAAACTATTCCATGGAAGAGATCAGTTTCAGATTATCAGAACAACTTTAGTGAAACTTGATGGAGCATAGATGTATTGGTTATATCGTTTGTTTTACTGTCGTTGTTTGTTTTCCTTAATTTGTCTTGTTCNNNAATCCGTTTTGTAGCGAATTTGGAAAGGCGTAAGTTTACAAGGTACAAGGTTGGTTTAAAAATTTGAAACAGTACATGGTAGAGATCAGCTTCAGATTCTCAGAACAAGTTTAGTGAAATTCGATGGAGCATAGATGTATTGGTTATATCGTTTGTTTTACTGTCGTTGTTTGTTTTCCTTAATTTGTCTTGTTCTCTCCTCGGTTTTATTTGAAGAACGGCCACAGGACTTTTGTGAGTCAGATTTTGACAGAATTTGCAGACCTATGCGCTTGCCTGAGATCCAACGTTCGGGCGTAAAGTTGCAGTGTTAGCTGCGAGTGTTCCTCTCAGCTCATCCAACTTCTTTCCCGACCAACGGCCCCTTTTTATTTCCCTTCCTCAAAGAATCGTACTGCCGGTAATCCTGACGTTTTAACTTGACTGCCCATAATAAATCAAAGTGGCATTTATGAAGGATTGGATGCTCACAGTGAGATTCCGTTGTGAACAGCATCCATTCATCTCAACAATAAGAATTTAAAAGTATTCGTTCAAGATATTTTTAGGGAAACTTGAGGTACCCATTTGAGGATTCGCAGGTGCAAAAAGGTGGTCCTAGACGCCGGGCATGTGGGCGTACTGCTTTGTACCGTTCTCACAATCGGAGGGCATCTATGAGGAAGGCAGACATTACCACCTACACTAATACAACCTGACACACTAGCCTTCAAAGATATTGTTCTGAAACAATCTTCCACCCTCCTCCACCCACACCCCTTCGTACACACCTGTTGCCCCTGCACCAATTCAATATCCCTGGGCAACAAAAAACAGTCATGCTCGCACGCACGAATATCAAACTGGAGCACATCGTTAATGAGCTGGAAAAAACCTTCGAAATAGTTTCGACGAGTTCATCGAAGCCCCATACAGCCTACATATTAAATTGAACAAGGTCAATGAAAAAAANAAAAAAAGAACCTGCTGACAACTGGGGTGAAAAAGAGAGCATAGGCATCATCCACAATACAGAACTTGCAAATGCTGCAGCCAATTCTAGGCCTAGGATATTTGGGGGAAGCACAAAACTGGCGCATGCCCCTATGAACATATGGCTTCTTTTCAGTCGACCGTTTTGAAGAACCCTAATAAAACAGATTGCCAGATAAAGAATATCGATTGCGTTTTGAAGATATATTTGCAGCAATGTCCAGCTAGGCAAAACTGAAAAACCGATTGACTACTGACTACTACCCACTTACAATTTGGAAAAGAAAAACAAAAGTGATCAAATTTTGCTAGCGCCATACTGCGTCATACCTTCATCGAATCAATAAATACCATTAAATATTGAAGTCCGGCACGAACAATTATTTTCCATTATAGGACGGCCGGCGCGATAGTCAGATTTCTTCAGATAGTCGAAAACTCTGAACGGAAGAGTGGGTATGTCTCGTGCCCCTCGAGCGAGGAGGGTCCTCTGCGGTATTTCGACTGGCGACGGGCACGACTGAAAACGTCGCTACTGCCCGCTCGAGCGAATCGATGATCAACGGAATGACAGGTGAACAGGTAACAAAGTAGTTAAGTTGAGTCTTACGATGTTGATCGATCTCCTTGGGATGCCCCACGCATTCGACATCCGTTTGGAATCGTAGCACGTTTTGAATGCGTATGTTTCCTGTGCAATGATGATGTAGTGGCCAGCCGACGTACAGTCCTCTGCTTTCATCCCATCAGACGAGTCTAGTACCGATTAATCGATCCCGGAGAGATATAGCTTGGTTGGCCTGGGCAAGAGGAGACCCGGGATTCGATCCATAGGGACCGTGCTCGTGTGGTAGTGAGCCACTGCCCACTACACCACATCCGCCGATACAGGTAATACTTGTCTGCAGTCAGTTTTCTGACTGGCATGACTTTGAGCTACCATACCCTCCTACTCATAGGATTTTCATCAAATTTTCTCGACATAGACTCATATATAGGTAATCAGCCGAGGACTGGGGGAAACTGTGTTGGATTCCCATACTCGGGGTATTTCATGGTACAAATCACTTCTATTCGGCTCTTTCCCATACAGGAAGGACATACCGTACTCATGCCAGACACAGAGCTGGTTTCTGCTAGCAGTTTGCAAGACGAGGGCAAAAATCAAAGTTTCTGAACATGAAAATGCCAAATGCTGTCTGAAGACACCTGACAGACACATTAAAAAGTAAACCGGTTTCCGTGAAATTCATTATAACTCTCAAACAGGCGACCTTTTCATCGAATGTAGCAGTTCCTTTTCGATAAGTCAAACACCAACGAATCCAATTATTCGCTACCGTAAACCGGTTAATAATGCTCATTAACTATTCGCAGAGTATTGAAGAAAGACTTGCTAAGTAAGAATGACCTGAGCAAACTTCCATCTTAAACTTCTCGAAATTACTGGAATTACAAACGATAGGGGTTTCCGATCCCTTCAATTCTAATCCGCGGTTCCACTACAGGATGAGTAACAAAAACTTGGACGAAAATAGGGCAGAGTAATGGAGGAGCCGCTACTACAAACATAGCACGTAAGAAATCTCGTATCAAATCTTCCTCAGACCGACAGTAGCCTTTCAAAGTTGACGAATAGGATTCAGACTTGCTAACCTATTAAGGACGCCAGCTTGGCAAATCGTTTTTAGCAAAATACGAACTCAAAAATCAATTGAAAGTAGAATCCGTGGTGCATAGTCAAACCTAGCAACTGACCAATACCTATCGATTCCCTCCTAATAGCCTTCCCGAATGAACTTGGTTGACCTTTAATTGGTCAATTGAAAAANAAAAATGAAGGACTCCGTGCCTGGATGTTTGGACATTGGTTTGCCGTAGCATCAAAACAGTTGAAATCTACGGAAACAGACGTTTGAGAAGAAATGGAGTACGATCGTGGTCTCAAACTGGTGGAGGCTGGGGCATCAGAATATTTCAATAATTCCGTTCTATATGGAAAGATAATTTCACAGATACCTAACGCAATTCGGACAGTCATCATAAGGAGAAACTCACAGAAGCGAGGAGGATGAAATAAAAACCATTGAAAGCCATCTAAACGAGTCCTCTACTGATCCAATACTGCTTTCAGAGTACTTACGTCTTCATTTCAAGGTGAAACTTTTACGGCACCAAGTTGGAAGAGGAAGAGCATAACTTAGTAATTAGACGGAGTTTTGGAATGATAGAGCTACGAAAACAGCATCATAAAAATAAGTTGAAAGGAAGCGAAAGGATGACAATAGCAGATGTCATCCAGGAAGTTGCAAAGGGCATGACGAAACAAACTCTACTGAGTTGATTGGAATCGGCGGAACTCCGCCCTTAATTGCAAGTTTAGCAAACTTGTACTCAGGTAACATAACAGATAGATATGCAGCACTGATCAGGAACCATGACTTAAAAGTACAACTGTAGAAGGTCAAAGATGGACGATGGCAGGAGGCAGCGCCCACAACCCAACAATAGTTATCCCAAAAACAAAACCCGCCCGGGCGAGGCGTCTCTTACCCAAGGGTTCAACCGAGCCCTCCATTCCATCAGCGTTGGCTTATTGCTGCCTAGTTCAAGATTGGTATACGTATAAACAATTGTAACGATGCACTTTGCCCGAGTTCCCTAAGCCATGGCCCTGAAAAAAACGTTCGCATGTTACAATCCTGAAAGGAAGATGAAATGTGTCCGACGCATTTCCCAAAAACGAACTGGCTCAATGACAGATGCTGTCTCTGCTCGTCTCTTTTTATGCCTATGCAGTTATTGCTCCTTCTATCGCCCATACCAATGGCCATATCGGGGTTGTATGTGGGAATTTTTTTTAACCAAAGCGGCTACGATGATGAGAAAAATTCCGAATCTTTCCAACACAGAAATTCTTTGAATGTTTGCATCGCAAAAGAAAGAATCAAAGTCCCCCTTCACCTTCTTTCCAAAATGGAAAAAAGACAAAAAAGGACCTCTGGAAGGAAGAAAATCAGGGGCCCACAATGAAGGCAAGCCAATGGCCCACAATGTTTACCCTCATTTTTTGAGGGACGGCAAGCTACGAATGTATTAGGCGGGGTGCCCGATGCAAACGACGAGATTCTAAGCCTTGATTTTGCCACGCTCCTTAAGACTTCACTTCATCTTTGCTCTATCCGAAGCGATTACGGTACCCACCCACGAGCACTCCCAAACAATTACTTACAACTACTGTCTTATTAACCACAAAATTTTCCTATAAAAGGCATAAATTGGACGAAATACGTGCAGTTTCAATTTGTTCAGCAGCTATGAATAATTTATTTAAAAGCAAACAGTCAAAAGCCTAATATCATGCTGACAATGCCCCTAAATGTTCAACGAGCCATATTAAATGTATTACTGTAAGAGATATTGATTGGAATTCCTCTCCTAAATCAGCAATGAATTTAAATATAAAATTTCCTTTGTCTCTCCTATACCCTGCTCTGCAGAACTGCTGGATGAACAGTAGAGAACAGACCTCCCGAGCCCAATAGAAATGAAAGGAAAGCACAGAAAAACGGCGTAACTCCCCAGTAATTCGCTTATTCGTCACTTTACTGCTCTGACATAAGCAGACTGCGGTAGGTATGCTCAAATGCCCGTTCAAACCTAATAGGGTTTTAAAATTTTACGATTATGGTAAGTAATAGATTAGCCGATACCACCTACGTACCTCATTAGCAGAACAATTGAAAATCATACAGCAGTCAAGACAGCTGCATAACTCATAACACATATCGCAATACGAAAGAAAAAACAAAAGCGTTGCAGATTTACACCTGGGCGGCTTTCCTGAGGCACGAACATGGAATTAGACTAATTCTTCGTCCGGGATCCCAATCAATTTCCCAGACTACCCATCAATCTCCCAGACTATGTAATTCAAAAACTTCAATCAAAGGAAATTGCTGAAGTCTCTGCCAGTAAAGAAGACAGAATCTCTGATGTCCAGACGTGACATAAGCCCAGATCTCAATAATCTGAGAAACAAATGGCAAAAAACGGCAGAACGGAAGAAACCAAGAAGCATCAATTCAGATGCAGCGATAAAAGACTGGACTTTGGACCGAATCACGTCATTGTACACCCGTCGAGACGAAGGAAACAAATCCGCTCAATTCTAATCAATAGAGTAGTAGTATCACTTCGCAGGAGAAAGTGTTCCGATAAGAAAAACCCGTCTGTTTCTTTTCGTTTCCCTTGAATTATCAGAAATGAAGTGCGGGGGCCTAATTAGTTGGTCTGAAGAGAAGCATCGAGGCGCGTTCCTTTTTGGAGGATGCTTATCTAAAACAAACCCAACTGCAGGAGTCATGGGTTCAATTCAATGATTAGGGCGGCATGGCACATACTTCAATGTCTTCCCTGATACCCTCCTAGGACGAGACGGAATTCTGACTGGGATGGCGGTAAGCAGAGATAGAAGATGGCTTGACATGGCGACACAGAAGATTTTCCCACCGGTATGACCCATCACTGAATTTTCGGTTTAAATAGAAACCAAATATGAGCCTCGGTAAGGAGAGGGGCGGGGTTTGGGAGTTCCAACACGTGAAGACCATGAAACCTTAAAATAACCGGAAATCGTGACCCACTGTTCGAAAACAATTCCTGAAGCCCTCGCCTAAGTGCAAGCCCCAATGACGCACACCCTACCTAGAGAATTTAGGTAACCCTACAGCCTCTACCTTTACCTATGCATCCCTCATCATGTAATAAAACCATAAAAAGCTGCAGGGTTAGGTAGAAAACTACTTGGAAATGGGAAATTTGAAAAAAAAAGTTTTTGAGGGCTCAAAAATTGGTCGTGGATGTCTCAACTGGGCCAAAAGATGTGTGAAAACTAGATCATGAGCATCTTTGCCACCCAATGAAGACAACTGCGACTATGTAACAATCGTTGATTGTTGACAAGAGCATGGAAAGAAAGCAACGAAAACAACCCTCCCAGTGTGGGAGTCTCGGCGTTCGGGTACAAGTTTACAGATAAGGACGGACGACAATGGGTAACAAGTAACAAACTGTCGCTCTTAATTCGCTTCGAGCAACCTACATAACATGATTTTGCCTACTCAAAAATCAGGTTTATTTTACCTATGACGGCAATGTCTACAATGTTTCAACGACGTCACCCCATCCCCATCACCCCACACCCAAATTACACTCAGTTTACTTTACGTACAAACATTTTTGCACCGATTTCTCTCTACTACGTAAAATACGTACTATATAGCTACTGCAAACAGTAAAATATCGCCAGTCGTTCGCTCCGGAACAGTTATTTTGCCCGGAGGTCTTTTTCTCATCCTACCTACACATCGTCTCATCATTTTTATACTAACAAAAGCTCTCTTCCCATAGATTCACGAAAACTATTTGGAAGTGTCATTTCAGTAAATCAGCAAAAGCAATCACCTCCAGACCTCTCCTAAAGGAAATCCACACTTCATACCATTCAGGCGGTATCTCTTCAGAAATGAAAAACCCGACGGAGATTTTAAGAGACCCACTTGACATTTTTTGCCCTCCCAGAACGCTCTACGCTTCAAAACACTAGAAGATTTAGAAAAAAATGATTTTGAGCGCAACATTTCGTGGTTCTCATAGGCAAAACTTCGACCTACTCATCTATCTATCTTTCAGCCACCTCTACTCTGAGAAGCGCTTAACAAGACCAATGTATAGCCAATGTTGGCGTTTAATCCCTTTCGAAGAAGTATCACATAGAAAGCTTGAAAAAAGAGCAAGCAGCCGGGAAGGAGTGGCGGAGAAGGGAGTTGTTTACGAAAAGAAAAGAAACTTTCAGACGGAAAAAATTTGTGGAACATTGCGAAAACACATGCATATGCCAACAACAAGATGGCAATCTCGCATAAGGTCTACTTTTGGCCGACACCACACTGCCCCAGACGATACGCATCCCCACAACCTGCCCTATTCCTATGTCCCATGGGTAATCTTTTCTTTAACTGAATTGATAATATGATTGAAAGCTGATGGAAAGAAGAGGCAAGCCGCGCCTCTCCTATACGTATCCAGGGATCAGGCCCCAAATCTGATTAGGCGCAGGTTAGCAAGCTTTACATCCCTCGTAATCAGTTTCAGCTTCTCCTTCTCCCAAGCGTTATTCCTGCGCCGTAGAAGGGTCTGCCGTCTCCACTTCTTTCGATCAACAGCATCTTCTGATTTACTTTAACTTCGAGAGGGTCCTTTTTGATGATCACGCCACCTATTTTCTGAGCTCCTTGTGGTCGCTTCCCTAGAGCCTCGAACTCCATTGCCTCCCTTACCGGATGACTTTGTGGTCTCCTCGGTGCTGTCCAGACCCTTACAGGCGCTGCTCCCTCATCTTCAGCGAGACTGGCCCTGTTTGCTTGACTGCTCCAATATCATCAGTTCTGATCCAGCCCAGCCATGTCCAACCGCACGCTCATCTGGTCTGAGCGTCCTGATTTAAACAAAATGAAGCTGTCTTCCAATTTTCACTTATGAGCTGGCACTCATAATCAGTTTCTTATGAGAGTTGTAAACGTTGGCCTCCGCATTCACTCACTGCAGATCACTGCAGTTACTGTGATTCCACCCGGGAGCTGGATGCATGGCGCACACATCGGGCGATTGCCCCCTATCCGTTTCCACGAGCTTTCAGTCGCTTACCAATTCATTTCAAGCGAAAATTACCCGTGGAACATATGAGTAGGAAGGGCAGGTTGTGGAAATACGCAACGTTGAGGCAGATGGTGCACACCAAAAGTAGACCTCATAAGAGATTGCCATCTTGTTATTGGCCTCTGCGTATAAATTCAGCATCACTATTGGTGACGTGTGCAACCAACAGTTTTCTGTCGAAGACAGAGTTTGGTTGTTTACTGGAGATCAATGGATCCCTAACAACATAAATAATGGACTTAGTACCCAAGTGAAATGACTGCTGTGGGCCGTTATAGGATTAGATGAATAACAAAAATGACAGAAAAGAAAAAAAAACTTGTCTGCTGAACAAAAGAATCCCGATACAGACTGCTATATAATGAAAGCAGAACATAAATAGGTGACCCAGTGTTCAGTAGGAGCCGAGCCTTGAACTGCTACAAAACTCCAATAAAAATAGTCAACCACTAATCGNACTAATCGGTTTATACAATTATTCGACATTCTGCCGCATACTGTGAGAAAATACACTTCTTTGCTTCGCTCATGACATCATATCCCATTTTTTCTCACGTGAGTTAGATTGGGTGTAATTCTGCAGCTGCTGTTTTTTGTGCCTTTGGAACTCAGCAGTCCTAACACCTTTCTTGGAATACACAGTCGAGTAATTATATTTAAAATTGAGCGTTCTCATTAGAAAGGAGCTTATTAGAGCAAAAAGAATTGGCAGCACCCCAAAAAACAGAGGTAGCTAGAAATCTTGCGCCCCTAGGTAGGTAAGCTCCGAACATTTTGGGAAATCTTGATTCTCCCAGGCACCCTCCAAGAAAAGTAGCTTCCAAAAAACTCTTTTACCGAATGTGCCAAAAAAAGGTATCATGTAGGCCTCACCCCGACATTTCCAAGCCCTTCCGCCATAAAAACTATTAGAAAATTGCTTTCATCGTCTCTAAAAGTGCGTTTATACTTGCAAAACACCCATTAGGCAATTCGCAACACTTCTGAACATAACCGGAGGTAATTTTTTGTAAAAGTTGTTTTGTCCTATGCCTATGGCAGTTTCATAGATCGTTCCCAGCCATTCCAATTCCCACCAATTTCATTCAATAACATTTCCCCTCCCGTTACTGATCAATGGTTTACTTCAAGAAAACTGTCTACAGTACATCATCAGCCCACGTCAGCGGTTGTTTACGCAAATTGCCACAAAGACCGCGCCTATTTTGACAAGAATGCACTTTTGAAAGATTACCGATTGTCGCAACATAACCACTTCATCTTACTTAGACCAACCTACTTACCACGACAAAGAAAGTATAGATAGAAAGTCTACATAAAAAAGAAATTGAAAAGAACTGGGCGCTACAAACCTATGTAAAACGAGACCCATTCGACCTACAATTGAAATCTTAGCGGCAGCAGAAAGCGTATTTGCTCAACCCAATCAATTTCAGGGACCAGCCAATTCAAAAGTTCAGGTTTCATTCACCCGAGTAACCCAGTCACCGAAAAATTTGTTCCGAAAACATAGAAAAAATACGAGTCCCCGAGTTTGGGCCCTACTTGATTCAGGATTTGATCCCGGTACCAAGAGTAAAACAGTAACCCCCCTCTAGCATTTTCATATCTTCCTGATTTTTTGAACTGAGATCCTCCAAAGCAAGAAATTCTGGAAAGTTCTGAACCCAAATCCCCTTTTTATGATTTTATGATCATCATAGAGACTCAGGATTGAGCTGAAGATGAAAACATTCAGACCGAGCAAGAAATAAGAAGAGAACGCCA
>UZAF01018684.1:928-11804 GCA_900617895.1 Haemonchus placei | reverse complement strand
ACCACAGCCTTCAGCAGCTTCACACTAGTCCGGAGGCTTTCAGACGAGTTGAGGCTAATGAAACAGGGCCATAGGTAATGTAAGATGTGCCATGGATTGATAAATGATCGTGGAGGTAAAAGATAAGGGTTTTTGGCTTTGTTCAAGTCCGCTTCCAATGTGCCTGACATGGAGAAGGGATCAGATATAAGAGTTGAAGTCTTGTTCTCCTCAAATGAGTCTTGGACCAGTTTGCCAATCCCTAGGGATGAAAGGTTGATCGGCCAAAGACTCGATCCTCTCCCGTAGTTGAGGTGATGTAGCCATAGGCATTAAACAACTTTCGCTATGAAATACTGTAAAAGGTTCTAAAGGAATGAAAAAGCAAAATGCATAAAATGCAAAAGGAAGAAAAGGGAGTACAGCCTTATAAGTAAAACGTCGCAGATTTGGATGGCTTTTTGTGAAACAAAAATGCAAATCGAACGTGGAGATGACAGTTACGGACTAAATTTGATAGCCATAAGAACATCAAAAATCAGAACTCTTTGATTGAAGCAGAATAGATTCACAGATGAGGACATCAAACTGCATTTTCCCCATCAAAATCATCGCCCAATTAGGGAAAATTCAGAGATTTGAGTTCAGATAATTAAAGCTGAAAACATGAGATGAAAAGTGAACACGGCTGCAGAACCACGAGATGACTCGAACTGATTTTCAAGTCTCGTGGGAACATTCTTAGGTGGACTGATTCTTGAGGGGATCCATACAAAGTTTCTGGTGATTACCAATCCTGTTTTGGAATCGGTTATCGCCGATAGCCCCGAATTCGTATTCGTGATACATTCACATTAACTGAGGTGGGCCAACCGATGCGCAGATCCGTGCTTTGGTCCTCTCAGACGAGTCTGGAACCCATTAAACCAACCCAGAGAGATGATAGGCTTGGTCAGCTCAGGTGGGTGTCGAGTTGCGGACCCTGTATTTGTGACAGTGTCACTTTCCACTACACCACTTCTACCCAACAGTAATTACAGGCAAACAGAAAGGAATTGATATTGACCAGCTCAAATATACTTGTAGTGATATAAGTCACATAGGGAGCAGATCGGTTCAACGACTTACAATCTCACATAGTTAGCCGCTGTTGAGAAGATAGCGGGATGTTCTGAGTGATTTATGCGACCTTTGAGAATGCCTCAGCTCTCTCAATCAGAAGATGCCGAAACTATCTCGCTGGTGAAAGATAAGGTTAAAAAAGGAAAATCCTGGCAACGACATTTCAGAAACGCGAAGCCCTTGCGAAGCTTCATTGTGTAGGCTAAATACGTAATCGACATCACAACGATGATACTGAGCAGAAGTCGACACATGGCGTAATTTAAAAGGAGGGATTTACCGCGATCAAATTCCCCATTCTTTTATGAACATGTAACCGTTGTTAGTCAGGACATTGGCAAGAAATCGATAGCTTCCGGAGTGAACCGTCAAGCTCAAGAACGTTCAATAACGGATGATTTTCCACTGATAAGAAGGCGCTGACGAGGCAGCGTCCTTGGGGTGGGAACTGAGAAGGCTGACAGTCGAGACGAAGAGTGATTCAAAGCGAGGCGTCACCTTTCGCCGTCGAGCTTGTCAGTCTTCCAATTTAGCACTTCGTCGACTGCTTCCATTTATGTCATCCAATAAACGATTTGGTGATCAAAGCTACACATAGGCGGTAATGACGTAGCGTGAAGTGGCGCTGCTATCAAAAAAGTGGACGGGGATTTGATCCCGGACAACACGCGCCCAGGATACCAGGCTCTCTATCCCATCAAGATCGACAACTTGGTACATGGCCAGAATGATGAGATGGAAGAGCTGACGATAGAGAGGCGAGATGTAGAAGTCATGTGTGGAACAGAAACACATTCAATCTTCACCACGATTCTGAAATGAAGCCAAATGCATGGGCACATCTCAAAGGGGGCCGATCAACGTTAGGATTATCCCATTTTATTTCAGTAAATAGTCCCCCAGGAGCTTGCATTGGTCCAAAGGCCAGGTTTTTTGGAAAAAANAAAAAATGAAAGAAAAAGGGATATTATGATGAATGAATAGGTACATATGTAAGTAAGCGAGTGAGAAGTGCCCGATCACGAACCGTAACCTCCGACGGGTTTTGGAACTCATGCACCAACTGCAATGGGAGACCGCCTAAATAGGAAAAGTGCGAAGTTGCTAATGTTCAAGCGAAGTTCAATTGCTGGTTGGATCGAAACCGGTCGGTATTCACAACGGAATCGATATCGGGTTTTCTGTTAAACACGATCCTAAAGCATCGGTTTAACAGATTAAATTGGGATATGCTTCGAAAAGTTTGAAAACTGCAGTTTCCAGGTTCCAAATAGATGGAACGCAAAAAAAGATTCTTAGAAGCCATCCCAGCGGAATTCTGAGATCCCAGTAGAATTCTCAGAACGAGAGGACCAATGGCTCAGTCCCATCAACGAAATAACGTACCGGTAGGGTACCTAATGACTGCTTCAAAAGATATCTTAAAAGACAAAGGTGAGATTCGATTCAAACGAGCTCCTATCCTCCCCACTGAAGTAGTGTGCCCTATTGCTAAGTTTTGAAAACGGAACAGAAACTCTCTTGCATACTCCATAACTCTTAAATAGGAAACCCTGAGGGAGCATAGAGTTCAAAAGCTGAAAACTTCTTGCTAGTCACTGTGATGGGGAATTCCTTAGACATTAGGTACCAGCGATAGTGAACACGAACAGGAAAAGATGGAAAACAAAAGGGAATGGAGTGAGGACTATGTCAGTGAGAGTGATTTTCGATTGACGAGTGGTAGTACAATGTATGAGCTTCTATTTAATCGCTTTACGAGTCAAAAATCTAAGTCTTTGAGGCGCCTATGTGATCAGGATAATTGCAAAAAATCAGATTATCGAGGATGAAGCTGAGGGATCTAGAGCGTAAAGGTTTCTGGCGATCAGCTTCAATAAGCTTCTTTGTTAACATCATCGATAAGTGGCTTACTGGATCAGCTTCTGCCCTACTAGGAAAGGAATTGCAGCCTCGGAAGAAGATCAGCAAGAGTTAAAATGGGGATGCTGAGGAGCTAACTTCCTTTCCATTTCATCGCATTTGGACGTTGATACTGGTAATACAACAGAATGCGGTCAAACAAGTTGGAAGATAATGCTCATTACAGCACTTCTTCAAGATAGCCGAGAAATGGAGGGTAAAGAACGAAGTACGATCACCCAGCAGAGAGCCTGATCCCAACTAAGCTCGGACCCCTTCTTCTGCAGAAAAAAATGCAAAAACTATGCCAAAATTGGAAAATAGGGCGAGCTGCAGAAGAAGTAGTTGGTAGGTCAAAGGTATAAGCAATGGAGAGGTGTTACCAATCAGATTGTTCGAGGGCAAATGGATAGTTTCGCCATCGATATTGTGGCTAGTGAAGCAACTTTCACTACAAAGCAGAGTACGCCTGTCTCCCAACTTGGAAACATTCCTATCTCTAAGAGAATCTGAACTTTCAAACAAACGTTGGCCTAGCAAAGCTTTTTATGCTTAGATTTTAAGATCGATAAGTTTAACGGTCTTATCTTAATTGAAAAATTTGGAAAAAGCTTCCCAACTACAGTTCCAGAACCAACGTTGTGACTGAGGCGGTCGTTTTTCAAACTGGTGACTCAGATCTTCCTCACGTTTTACAGACAATCCTTTCCTCGAAAATCAACAAGCCATAGGTGGATGGGACTCGAGTGGGTAAGACTAGAAATTAGGATGGAAAAAGAAGTTGAGAAGATACTTATCTAATTACACCTACGATTTTCAACGAATACCCTACGCATGACACATCAAAATTGAACCGATTGCCGCTATACACGAACAGGCGAACAAAATCTATGAAATAGGCACGAAAGACGAAACCAATATGTTTCTTCATGAGAACCATCACTCTCAAACGAGAAAGGCAAGTCTGTATGACCTGCTTCCCTTCTCTGGGATGTTTCGAGTTTGGGACAATTTTTATTTCCTAAAATTTCGTTTCACAGGATATGTGACGCTGTCTGGAAATTCTAAAGAAATCGTTACCTACCCTTGCTTTAGGGAACTGACTGTAGGTACAATTTTGAAAAAAAAAACTTTTTGAGGGAAAAAGCAGTAGAGCACAAGTAAACTGGCGAAACACGAAAAGTAAGCGGAGCTCAGCAGACAGGCCGGCATATTGGAAACGACGAATCGAGGAGGAAAAAGACGTTGGAAAACGTGAGCGATGAGAGAATGGTAGCTGTCAAAAGAGATTGAGGAGAAGTGGAATGAACAGATGATGATGATTAGAAGCGACGTCGAGAGGCCTTTCCAAAGTTGCTGGGGAGCCATAGTTCTCGCCAGGATTCCTTTTCAATCATTCAGAAATGCCTTCGAAACCGACAATGGGTGTAAACATAACATTTCCGAAATCAAACCAGATCAGGGGCATAGTTAAGCCAACTATTATATGAGCCCGTTTTGGAGGTTTAACCTCTATTTTGTATGAGCTTAGCATGATCCCACTGCGACCTATTCCATATCGTAATCTCTAGACTAAAACTATGAAGAATTCCGGAATCGCTTCTATCCCACTGAGTGAAACATAGCTATTAGACGATAGGACCAACAAATCCCTTTTTGGGAGAAAAAAAAAACAAAAACGGTAAACCAACGACTTCGCTCCCCCTCAGTTTCCAGTTCCACCTTTGGATTCATTTTTGTTGCGACATCTTCGCCATCTGGTACAAACGTTGGACCACTTGGGCATATCGCATCTCTTGAGGAGAACCCGTGCGTTTAATCACCATGCAAAACCTTATAAGCTCTCAAACTAATACCTTTCCAATAATATTTTCACGCCTATTTACAAATAATTATTAATTATGACTACAATCAAACTGTGTTTGACTTAAATATCAACAAGAAATTTTACAGTTTTGATTGTTAGAAAATTTTTAAAGTTTTTTAAATATCACTGGATACCTTTGCAGAACCAAATGGAAACCTAATACATCTAGTTTAATCTTTTCAAAAAAAAACATTTTTGTTCAAATGACTCTGGCAATATTGGATCTGCAAAAAGTGACCATTATTAGAAAAGAGTAGTCAGTCCGAAGCATGGAAAATATGAAAAACAAATTAATTCTGACACATTTTTTAAATAAACACAAAATACCATCGTGAAAAAATGTTTTGATGTGGAACTGGTATCGATGCTGCTCTGGAAGACAATGTTTTCTCTCGCAATGTCAAGAATTTTCAATAACATATCAATCAGTTGCTGCTCAAAAGGTCATCCAGCAGCGGAATGTTTTCGAGAATCCAGATTTCAGAAAAGAATGAAAAAGAATTGATGTACAGGTCAGTAATGGAGAAATAACCATGGGATTCATTTCCATGAGAAAAAAATTAAAGAGGCGCATGACACCGAAATGGCCCAGCAATACACCATATACCGGCCCAAGGTCCCCAAATGACCAAATATGGAGTTTTTCTTCTAGGATGTGTAGGATGTCTTCTTTTTGGCATGTTTTCCGAGAGGAACTACATATTTTGGTGAAGANTGACACCGAAATGGCCCAGCAATACACCATATACCGGCCCAAGGTCCCCAAATGACCAAATGTGGAGTTTTTCTTCTAGGATGTGTAGAATCCACCCTTTTTGGCATGTTTTCCGAGAGGAACTACATATTTTGGTGAAGATTACAAGAAGAGAACAAGGGAAGTTCAGGTTTTTTTTAGCTTTTTGTTTTCCAGTACTCTCTCAGGACTCTCAGTGTACCTCGGCATTTTTCTTCTCATGTAATTTTTAATTACTAAGCTGCATAAGTAGATTCCTGGCGTTCCATCTTCCCAGGCTTTGAAGAAAGTGAAAAGTTCGAGAACTGAAACAGCATAGGCTTCTAGGAAGAGGAAAAAAGTTCAAATTGGAACTATTTTGACGTCACTGAAAGAGATTTGTCATGCATGATGGCCTCAAAGTACGACCCACTGCAATCAGTCAGACAAGCACGCCAGGTCCTACGTTTTTTGAATAGTGAAACTCGTAAGCACATAATTACTGTAATCCTAACGATCTTACGACATCCGAGGGAAACCTGCTGGCTGCCTAGCTCTGTAATTGGATTGAATAAGGCTCCAGTTTCTACATTTTTGTGAGAAGACATTCGGATACTTTTCATCATATGATTACGGAGCCCTAATGATATTCTATGAAATTTTTGAAAACTTTCCATCGGCTAGTATCTGCGGCTGCCAAGCGACTCCTAGACCACAGCCCAGGCATCTGGCCGTAATTCTAAATTCAGAATTCTGGACATTGCGTTCCTATTCAGTGAATAACGGATGCTGAAGGGTATCAGGGGAGCACTTTCTCCCACTTTTATGGCAGGGCCGTCAAGACATAATCATTCAATTTTAAGCCGCCCGGCTATATACCCACTCCATCCGAACGCCATATTCCTATGAATAGACCCTAATAGAGTAGGGATGCAAAGGAGTATGCCATGTGTTCCCAATGAGACTAGAGGTTTTCTTTTGAATCCCTTTGCACAGTATAATCTGTTTATACTTTTATTAGACACAGGGATAATCCGGACCACGTCGAGAGCACCATATGTTCCCAATTAAAGAACGAAAATCATGCATCCTAGTTTGCATTTATTCGGAAACTTATGTGCTCTCATGCAAAGTTTCTGAGCCTCCTGAGAATCATCGTGAAATTTAGTTCAACTGAAAAGTAGTTAGAGGGGCCGTGCATCGCTTTGTCCTTGCTTGCGCCCTATCAGCAAGTTAGTACATATCCTACTTGTTGATTCAAACTAAAATCTTCATTTTCCTGGCTCAGTATCGTTTCTGAGCATCACTACAGATTCGTAACCTGCGCCTCGTCCTTGTCTGCGCTCTAGTCCTTAACAGTCGAGACGAAGAGCGAAGTGTGTCCCTTCAACAACATTTTCATCCTTCGAGGTTAAACCTAATTGGGCATAGGTAAGTGAGAAATAACGTGTAATAGAGATATGTAAGTGCTCTTTAGCTGGATTACTACATTCGGCTTTAATCAGAATAGTTTTAACCAAAAAAACAAAAGTCTCTTTGGAAAATTGAGCTCCAGGTCAGAGATCTCGCCCGAGAACATGGCTTAACACCACGTTCCACGCAATCCTAAGTATATACATATAAGTGTTTCACGTGAAAAATGATAATGGTGGTGGAACCGTCCTTCTCTCAATGAGAGACCCTCAAAAAAGAAAATTGTTTGCAGCCAATTCAAATAAATCTTATCGATATTAGAACCAGTTTGCATAGGGGAAAGAAGGGGAAAGAACCAGTTAGGGTAATCAAATAAAATAGTGTTCGAAATGGGAGGTCTCTGTGCCAATGAGCTCAAAGTCGCACTGTACGAAATGACTTTTGTTCCCCCGTCCGTCTTTTAACCTTATTGCAGCAAGTTTTGTCTAAACAGGAGAAAATAGATTCATAGAGAAATTTCTCATCATGGGAGGAGGATGAATTTCGGAAAGAGATTTTGGCATCCAGCCATACAAATAAGAACCAAGGTAGGTAGTAAAAACTACAGAAGGCGAGGGCAAGTAGAGTCTTGCTAGTGCAAGGGGAAATGAGCACGGTGTCATGAAAGCACGAATACAAGTTCGAATATTGTCCGAGACCGAAGTTTTGCCCACAACTCGGCATCTTAGGAGAAAAAATGCAAATGCATAGAACAACCGTACATATCTTTACCTAACACAGAAATTCTTAAAAATATTTTAATAACTCACGATTCATCTAACTGTCCGTTGAGACTATGCAGCAGATAACACACGCCTTTAGTGATAAGAACTTGAGAGTATTTTGAAGATGACTTAAATTCATGGAAATCTAACAAACGCATGGAAAGAAAAATTATAAGAAAGAGGAAATAACTCGGTAAAAAAAAAGAAGAGTGACAATCCAGAAGAATACCTTCGTTCGAGTACTGTCAGTTACTTCTTGCCATCATTCTCGACAAGCGGCTATTAAGCACGATCTCTACGATGAGAATGCTGCAGCGAAACCGCTTCTCAGCGCGGATTTAATGAGCGTGCAAATAGAAGGACGAAAACTTAATGTTCCGTTTAGACGGTATCTGGGTGGTTTTCAAAAGCCATAACAATCGGTGCCAACAAATTACACCAGTTCAAAAGGTAAAAGTCTGACGAGATCGATTGAACTTGAAAGCAAAAGACGAATTGATTTTCAACAAAAAAAGGTAGAGTAGGGAGCGCAATGAGGAAGGTGGAGCTCCCTGGAAGAATTGGACTTCAAACAGAGATGGGTAGGGAAGAAAGCAAGAAAACCAACAACATTTCCAATAGAATGGTAGACAATCAATCATAGAACGGCACTGAGAGTTATTCAAACGGAATAGATCGATTTTCTCTTGGGATATAAACGAAATACCCCAGAGCTGCTACGACGAGTTACTTTTTCACTCAGATACCACCAGTCAAACATGCTGTCCACTTTACGGTGACTACGAGGTTCACACTGGTCACGTGGGCCCTTCTACTGAACCTATCAGTTTGAATGAGTGGTGACAGGCCTACAGGCTTGGGCGATAACTCTTTGAGAACGGAAATGGGATTGATGTAATTCCTGTAGATATACGGTCGTAACGTAANTAGATCGGTTTTCTCTTGGGATATAAACGAAATACCCCAGAGCTACTACGACGAGTTACTTCTTACCTTTCAGATACCACCAGTCAAACATGCTGTCCACTTTACGGTGACTACGAGGTTCACACTGGTCACGTGGGCCCTTCTACTGAACCTATCAGTTTGAATGAGTGGCGACAGGCCTACAGGCTTAGGCGATAACTCTTTGAGAACGGAAATGGGATTGATGTAATTCCTGTAGATATACGGTCGTAACGTAACTGCCCACATAGCCCCATAAATTAAGATGGAGTTCCATCAGCTTAGCGAACTTCCTCCTTCAATCACGAATTCAAGTTTGATAAATGGACGGAGCTCATCCGGATCGGTTTTCATTCAGGCTTTGACGCAAAGTGATGATCGGATATGTCCTCAATGAGGTACTGCTAACAATAAATGTGGTCAGAGTAGGATCAAATACGGCAGGGACCACTCACGTTCCTATAGAACCTACGTTTGACCATACAGGCAGTAGGATTGCTATGAAAACGTTGCAATGGAGTAATCAAAGCAGTATTGGATTGGAGACGGTCGTGCAGGCGAGGTGCACTATGCAATGGCTCGGTTCTTATTTGCGTAGTAAGACTGGAAAAAAAGAATGTTGAACTCTTTGAACCAAGTGGACTCTGCTAATTGATGACCACACTTTCGGACGATATCTTGCACGCTCACATATGACCGTCTGATAGACTGTGAAAGGAGAGCTTACTTGATAAAAAGAGACAGCTAGTTCAACCTCAAAAATTGCAGGCAGCATTTCTGATTCTATAGAGTTACCTCGAGAGTTAGAATTACCTGCCTTACCTATTCAAATTCAAATCCTTCTCTGAATCACTGCTTCTTACTGAACCCTTTTTGGAGCGCAACAAGAACTCTGCTTGTTGTAGGGAACGCTAAAAATTATGGAAAAGAAGTTGGTCAGTAAGACATTCCCAATGCGGAGGGCGATTCGAGTGCGCGGCGCATCCGTGACTCATCAATTAAAATTGACTGAAATGCCACTTCCTTCACGTCATATTCACTGGGCTTAGTTTATAGATGATTGCAGGCTGGGGTCAACTTTACAACAGAATAACAGTAGGAAGTTTGAAAAAGCAAAACAACGACAAGAAAATTCTGATAATTCGTTTTTATGATCGAAGCTCATTCCAACACGCTCATGATCCGAGATATGAAAAGCTGGAGGCATGGCGCAACCGAGAACAGTGTAAGTGACACTCATGGCGGTTGTGCCAGTGGTATAAAAGAAGCTGCTGAGGCGATGATGAATGTATGGCAGACTTGATGTCTGTTGTTGGGAACCGGTTTCTTCCATCTGGCATGGGGGACATCTGCATTGATCAATAGGCAAAGATCGCCTCGGTCGAGTCACTCACACATCACATGTTGTCGCGTAACTCTCGGGGGCTTCCGTGGCAGTCAAGCGGGACAACCGATTAAATAGTGTGCAGGGAGGAAACACAAAGGTAAAGACTGACGCTTGCACTTGTTCTGCGGCGATTTTTTCGTCGTCAAAGCTGCTTTTTCATGCGCAAAGTCCAATGTCGTCTTAGCTGGGCTATCAAGTGCTCTTCGAATTCTCCAATCGCCACAGCCAAGGGGGTAGCAGCAACTTGGGTGAATCTTCATTATCCGAAGTGAAACTGATAAATCAACACAAAAACAGAGCAGATCAAAGAGACAACAGCTAGAATGAAGTGATGGGGCAGTAAAGGGGGTGGGGAAGTGAATCTTCATTATCCGAAGTGAAACTGATAAATCAACACAAAAACAGAGCAGATCAAAGAGACAACAGCTAGAATGAAGTGATGGGGCAGTAAAGGGGGTGGGGAAGATTAGGGATAGGGTAGAGAGGAAGGGACCAAGTGTATGTTGTCAAGATACCCTAGAATTCCACCCCCCAGCGATTTGTGGCAGAATCTGCTCGTACTTTGAAAATCGTCTTAACTTACATTAGGGAAGAGGATGTTCCACATGGACGGAATGGCTGATATCAGCGTGGACTAACCCGCGGTATGATATTTTCCTTGCCGCTGCCTTACATCCGCTGTGGTAGTAGGAATAAACAAAAATGAATGTGATGGTTCTAAAATCACCGGATTAAAGGGAAATCAGTGAAGAGAACGAAACCCCGCTCCGAGAGAACTACTGCCT
>UZAF01018683.1:0-22774 GCA_900617895.1 Haemonchus placei | reverse complement strand
GATGGATTCCCTTATCTAGCCACACAGAACTATAAGTACACAAACGATAGTAAGCAAAAAGTGGGGTCTCGTGTGTACACGCACAAGTTGAGGTCATGAGCTATTTCATAGCAAAGCATTAAAAGGTCATAAAACGTGATAAAGTCGCCATGAGAGTATTTCTAGTCCTTGAGGGAATAATTCTATGTAATGCAAAAATTTCGTCCCCCACCTAACCCGAACTCTAGCCTCTCACCCATGAAGCGTCACGCCTACCATTACACCAAGCCGCCGTTGAGAAATGAGGCACGTTCAGGTAATTTAAGTTTTCTCATGTTAAGCTCCCTGAAACCACCCTCATAACTCCGTTCAGAGAAGCGCCTGGCAAATTTGGAAAGCAGATTTGAACTCAGCGTTCAAAAACACGTCCAACAGTGTAGGTCTCATTTCAAGTGGCCACTTCGACTTGGGATCCTTCCCTGGTTAGATAAGCAGCATTCAACGTCAGCATTGAGAAGACTGACTTTCCTGTTGAATTAGCACGTAGTCTCGCCTAACACTTTATTCATCGTGGCCATCGATAGGATTTTGTTAAGGTTGACGGGTTCGGAAATATGCAAGCGAAAACACAAAGTGATTGAGACTTTGAGACTCACCTTCATAGCCTAGACCGTAATTGCTGAAGAGTTTACATGCACCTGCGCGGTGGCGTTGACCAATTAATATTTCAAAGTGGATCAAGGGAATTGCAACGAGCAGAAGAGTGAGGATGTAAAGGATAACGAAGTATACTGAAATATCTATATGCACTCCAGAGCTGATCAGTTTTCGTCGAAGCTCTGTTAGCATCGCTGTTAGCTCTTTCCACTGAACCAATTTATGTGTATGATATGATTAGAAGACTTTTTCTTATGGGAGCATCTCCTTTCGCAGTTATTTTCAAGTTATATGTGTAAAATCTGATTCCCCGTTGGAAAAGGGTGCCCTGCCCAACCTATCTCCCAAGTGAGAGTGAGGCATATTGGTCTATTACCAATGAACTACGCCAAAGATGAATAACAGAGCTATCTCGAACAAGTCAGTATCAACTATGAGAAAACTTCTGGGACGTCAACTCCGCATTTAGCTCGATTCAGTTATTCATAGGACCCGGCATCATCTTGGAGTAAAGTAACATTTTGGAAGGCATCACGATGCATCAGAGAACCAAAGACATCGAAGTGTAGCGTCTTCGATCTCAGCGATGCCTCCTTTGATAAGACTGGCCCAATGAAAGAGCACTTTGATACTCGCTGGGAATCTTCGAACCCTTTGCCTTTAGGCCTTTTACCAGCCTGCGACGAGCCTTACTACTCGGAATTCGGTGACGATCTACCTTTCTCGCTTTGATCTGTCAACACATAACAACTGGTCTACTTGTGATACTTCAAACGCAGGCGCAGGTCTCACAAGCGCCGTGCTCTTCCCGCACTCTTCCATCAACTACATTTCAGTGAAATAAAAGATCTCACGTTTTCATACGGGAAAAGGACTCATAAAGGACTACTTTCGACGAAGAACAAATCAAAACACTTCTGGTAGTCGGACTTTTTGGAGCTAAATTGAAGATCTTATCTGCGACCTAGTGGAGTTTCCAAGTACTGCTTGATTGCAGCACCACATTGTTTTATTAGTACATCAGTATATAACACTACCAGTATGGGAAGCACGAGTTTGATGACACAAGGGCGGAAAATGCTGAACATTCAGAAATGTAATCGGCTCGCTAACTTATAAACAAANTAGTGGAGTTTCCAAGTACTGCTTGATTGCAGCACCACACTGTTATATTAGTACATCAGTATGTACCACTACCAGTATGGGAAGCACGAGTTTGATGACACAAGGGCGGAAAATGCTGAACATTCAGAAATGTAATCGGCTCGCTAACTTATAAACAAATTTTCTAATCTTTTCTAGCTGCTCTGCTTGACAATCATGGCTTGACTTTGCCCTACAGATACCATTTTAAATCTCAACAAAGTATTTCATGCGGCGTCCAGATTTACAGATTCACTTTTCTATCGATAAAAAATAGCTACTTTGAACAGCTTGGAGTATTTGAGCATGTTGTTGAGATAGCTTTTCAAAACAACAAAGGCAGTGCGTGGCACTACAAGTTAGATGACCTACTCAGAAACCAAAACTCACTTCCACCAAAGGCCATCGCTTTTGCCGGGAAACTCCACAAGCTGGCTATGTTAGTAGTGAGACCGAAGAACATCAAGAAGTCGAGAATTTCATTCCGCCAGTCAAGATCATCTGAGCAATGAAATGCAAGATTCAATGTGGTAGGAACATAACAATAAATAATCCCTTCTGATCGCTTGTCAGTCTATCAATCAGAATGACACCGTTATTTGGGTTGACACCCTTTAATTTGAATCTGAAGAAGGGGTCTCAGTGTCAGCTGTGCAAGTCTTGCCAGTCTTTGTTACGACGTTCAGAGCATTTCCATAGGACACTGTCACTGTACATGAAAGCTGTCCACCCTATGTAAACTAATCAAGGAGGAGGGTTTTTGCTTGAAAAAGAGATACCGGCCCCGGAGGCTAATCCCGTTGCTGCGCTATTGGTCGTTTTCTTCAAGTATGATTCAATTTTAGCCGGCTGCTACATAGATTGAAGAGCACGGTTGGAAAGTTCTGCCTCTAACTGGGTGTTCTCTTAGCCTAACACTAACCAACTTCCATTCAATTAGTCCCTCAAAACATCATTCAAAGAAGAGGAGCATTGTTGCTTCTGCTCCGCCAGTTTTCCGAATGGCAGCTCACCAAAGTTGGAAAGTTCTGCCTCTGCCTGGGCTTGGATCTGACCTACAGCTCCTTGAAGTCCTTCAGAGAGTCACTCCATCGCCTTGCAGGACGGCTAAGTGTGTGCCTAACGTCACGTGGGTACCAGAGTGCTGCACCGATCCTCCATGCGACCGACAACGTGTTTGACATATCATTTCTTTGCGTTCTACGACGTTACCGCGCCGTTAAGAATGCCGGACGCTGAACGCATGTATGTGGTACGTGCGCGAGTCATAACCCGCGTCGATGTTTTGTTCTCGGCCACTTCTCTGTACGTAGCTGAGCATAGAAAATACCGTAATGTCCAATGGGCCAATCAGCTCATATCTTCTTGCCCTCGTTGGTGCTTCCCACGACCGCCTAGACCCATCTCACTCTCTTCATAATCTCTGCGCGTAATTTGTTTTCCATAAGATGAGTCGGTGGAGGTACACATAGGAGTCGCTGAACGGTAAAGTGTAATAAGTGACGCCTTTGAGTGTGATACATCCGCCCACTCGTTTCGCATGGCCATTGTCTTGCTCCGGTTCATCGTTAGGCCAGTGGCTACCTCGCTCAACTCCTGCACCACTGCTCTGCTGCAACTCCTTTCGGCTTTACTGATGGAGACGATACTGCCTGTGAAGCGCAAGTTAAATAACTTCTTGTTGTCGATATTGATGACTGTATCGTTCCAGTCCAATTGCATTGTAGCATCACGTGCTTGAGACGCGGTGGTGAACAGCTCAACAAGATCGTGCCTTTCTGTCGGACTCCTTTTTCAATCGACACGCGTAGCTCTGTTTGGAACATGAGATGGTAAATGTGTGAGTATTGCATTGCTTCATCAGTTTGATGTAGCGTGAGACGACGCCTGAATGTTGTAATGCATTCTAGACAAAGTTGGGCTCAATACTGTCGAATGCTTCCGTATAACCGATGAAGCAGAAAAGGAGTAGTTACTTGTATTCCTTGGTCTGCTCAACCTGCTGCTTGATGGTCCATGCAACAGAAGCTCTTGCCGAGACTGGCCTGTTTGACTGGTTGATAGTCGTCAAGCTGCCTCTCGAGTCTTTAAAATGACCACCTTCAACAGCTTCTTCGACTGTGAGAGAAGCACAATAATACGGTATCTTATACTCGGGTGCGCTCGCCTTTCTTGAACAGAAGTACCCCGTTTGATACCTTGCCTAATCCGGGAAGTTCTTTGTGTCCAGGTAGTCATTATAGCGCCTGGTGCGCAACTTGGTGACAGTGTAGGACGCCGACCTCAAAAAGTTATTTAACATGCCGTCTGTTCCGTGCCTTTCTAGGCCTATCCCGGGAGCCACTTCTTTTGTTGGCATAGGGATGCTGGTAGCCAACATCGTCGAGCCGGAGAAGTTCATGTGCTAACTGACGGCAGTTCCTCCGTTCATCATGACCGTGATAACCGGACGAGAGTCGCTAATGTCCTCTCGTTTGTCGCTGTCTTCAGTCGAGTGCCTTTGTATCGCTTGGTGCTTGCCTCCTGGTCTCGTCTTCAAAGTTTTGCTCGGAGGGAATTCTGATGGGTTTATGGTCGCTTTCGGTGCGGAATGCATCTACTGCACTGGCATCGAGCAAACTCCACTTTCTGTTGCCAAGGACGTGGTCACTTTTGCTGCAAGCTGCTGCGTTGCTGCTCTTCTATGTCCACCGTCGGCTCTCGTTTTCCGTGCAAGAGCTTGCATCGCTCCAAAAAGTTTATGGGTCCTTCTCCACTACTTTTCGTGTCTCCGGTTCCACCTCCTTTCGAGCGCTCCCAAGGGTTTCCTCTCAAGGGTAACTGTTTTGAAGTCTCCAACAACGTTCTTGTAGAAGGAACGCTCGTCTCTGTAGACTCCTCCACTTCCTTATGAACGAATCCTTTTCTTCGTAACACAAAAACTTGACACCGCTGACATCTTTTCCCTCCACCTTTGCTTCCGGACAGAGTAGGTGGTCGTCGTTCGTCTTGTTCATGGCTGTTTCCTTGGTCTCAATCCCTTGGAGGGCGCTGACGTCGAAGTGGAGCTTTTTGCTGGTCTCATGCAAGATGGTTTGGTCGATCGTTGAAGAGATGGTACCACAATTGTAACTGCTAATTTGTAATCTTTCCATGCCTCGAAGGCCTATCGTCCTGTGCACTCTAATTGTAAGTGCCTTTTTTCACTGCAACATTCCTTGGTCCATACCGATTGTTATCATTTGCTGGCACTTTGTCTACAATCCTGGTATGAACACGTTTGGAATTCGATGGTCTTGCTCCCCAGTACCCTTCTCAACCCTTACAAACTAGTTACCGCATTTTGTCCGCGCTGTACGTTTACACATTTTGTCCCTAGCTCCCTACTTCAGCCCTTATCAACAATAATCCCGTTATCCCTACCCTTTAGCACCGTCTATCAAATCTAATCTGCAGTTATATCATTTTTTGCCCGCTATCCTTCCTCCTTATTACCATTTATCAACCCTTATCAACTAGATATAAGCATTTTGCGAACTATCCTTGTCTCCCATCATCCCTCATCGGCCCTCATATCTCTAACACTCCCTCCTCTCCATTTCTCTAACACCAGTCCGGTCGCCCGGCTTACGCCAAGCCTCAGTCCTCACTTTAGCAAGTAGTAGAAAGCGTAGTCAGGGGGAGGAGGAGACTTTTTTCCAGCACTGAGGGCTGGAGTGCAGAAGTAGTGTAACCGACCTAACCTGTAGACAGAAACGGTTCCAGGCGAAAGAATAATGTTTCAAGCTATGCCTCAGTAGGGGAGGAAGGGCGGGCTGGGGGTGGGATGATTACCTCGGGCGAAAACTTAGGACAGGTATGAGTTGAATATTCTGTTGAATCACCCCACCTGAAATAATGTTGAATAAGCGAAGGTCTCCCAATTACATCATCACCTTCGATTCTTGTAAAGACATACATAGCACGATGCCGGCAGAATCACAGTTTTGAAGTACCCACTTCACTTCACATCACTTCACTCCGCAGTACTCACTCTACTCCATCAACCTACCAACCAAGTTAGTGCCTTACATATAAGAAGGAAGTGTAGAATATAACAGGATTCTCCTTATCACTCCCTTTACCGTAATCATAATTTTTGCGGACGGACAGACCGACACACCAAGTTTCTGCTTCATAAATGAGAGGGATTGTTGCTTGCTATCTACGATCTTGGCACACACAAGACTATCGCCGCTCTACTGTTCACATAAATCCAGTCGGATCGCCATGCATACACGGGCTCGCCGCCTCCGGTTACAATGTCGAAAGGCGTGTCTGACTCCTTTCGAAATGAGTGATCCACTTCTGGCCACAAGTTTTTTGAAAATATTCCTAATTAGTAGGCATTACGAGTACAAGTTTGGCACGACTAGCGTCCATTACGCTTACGATGTCCGTAAGTTGCCGTCAATCTTGGCAATGTCCATTTATTGGGAACTCAATCTTTCCCTTTGATGGGTTTAGCGGCGCACCGACTTCTCTGAATTGAGCAACATGGTTATTTGGCCTAGGCCATGAATGATACTTAGTGGTGATATGAAGTTGTGGTAGTGGTGATAACACCACTACCACAACTTCATATCACCACTAAGTACCACACGCACAAACACAAACACACATGCACACATACACTTAGCGCATTATATGCAGTGGGATAGAACGCTCAATTTTATATTCCGATACTTGAAGACCTTCCCTGCACATCTTCTGCTGGTGCCTCAATTCGGGGGAGCTGTACCGACTGTGGTGAAAAAGACGAGCTGGATGAGGCAGTGGAAGCAAACCCAATTCAGTGACGCGTTAAGAAAAGGATATTCTGAGAGTGATTCGGCTTTTGCGAACTCACCGTCGAAATCACCTGTTTCAGCAGAGACTTGTTCTTCCATTTTCGTCGTTTCGTTGAGTGTCAAGTAGTTTTGTATGAGAAGAATCACGAACGTATCGTGGTACGAGCTAAAGAAAAAATGAAACTCACCGAGAAAGAGGTAAAGGTAAGATACAAGCATGATTCCAAGCTATCAGTTCCTTTTCCCAATGACGTCGAACGTTATGGATATTGAATGCCTAAGTTGTACACATTAAGCATGTACTCATTGCCTTTGGTCAGTCGCATGGATAGGTCGATGTCGTTGGTGTTGACCAGATCCTTTTCAGTTGTTCTGGTCTACATACTACCTATTCCGATTTTTTTCAAAAAAGTAAATGAAATAGTACCATGCTCAAAAAGAAGAGCCGTTATGCTAGCTAACGTCTTTGGCTGCTTTTAGACTTCGACGTCCGTTCGCCCGTTCGTTGCAGGCTGCGAGGCGGTCGCGTGCGTGTCGCGACGGCGATTCTAGAAAGGTGTTGACAGCGTCTGATGCCGATCGATACCGCATGACGGGATGATGAAATTAGTCATACTCTTGTCTTGCGGTATCGATCGGTATTCAGCGCTGTCAACACCTTCCTAGAACCGGTGTCGCAGCACGCACGCGACCGCCGTCGCTCCACACGCGACGAGCAGACGGACGGACGTCGAAGTATAAAAGCAGCCTTTCGCTTTGAGGGCCTTATCTGTGGGAGCACCGTGAAATGCTCCGAAGTTCATTGATCTGCATCTATTTGTATGCTTCTCAAATGAAGCACGGGATCGTTCAATTTTGCTCAGGGTACGTTTCTTCTACATACAAAGGCTGTTTGTATAGCTCTCTCTAATGAGTTCGGACACCACGGTTAATAATTTCACAACTCGTTCCACTTGGGAATTTTATATCGAGCTTCGACCTAAGGATTGGTCAGGTTTCAGTTATTGTTGCAAATTTTACACAACAAATTTTTCAAGCTATATTTCCTGAAAGCTAAGCAAAGGATGGGATTTCAGAAAGTAACGATGCAGTAAATGTTGTAGTATGGTTACAAAATATTGGGTTTGTTGCACCATGGGTTTCATATGAGTCCTGGGCCGGTCTCCGGAACTGTACTGCGACTGCATTCTGGAGCCCTTCCTTCGTATCGCGCCGTATACCTTACAGAAGTAGCGAGTGGGAGACTGGTCAATCACTTCGGCCCAACGTGAGTTTCCCACTCGTTCAACTCGTCCCTGTCCATGCCCGTTGACAGCCAGTCAAGCCTCCAATTCTTCCTCGCGGCGAAAAGGCTGACTGTGACAGTACCGAGCAATAGCAGATGACAATAGCAAAGGTGCTGCAATGTCCACTGGAGCTGTGACTGAAGTTAGAGTCAAAGAGTGCGATAGTCAGGATAAAGGACGACAAGCTCCGGCTACATATCAGGAATCAGGTCCTAACGTTAATAATGATGGCACTGCGGTCCAAGTAGGTTTCGTGGTGCCCATTCTTTGCTTTCGCTAACAGATCTTTTGCGACTTGACCATTTCAAGTAACAGCGATACAGGCAAAGCGGCTGGAAACGTTTTATTTACATGGAAAACTGAAAGCTCTACACTACGAGCCATGCGCTCTTTAAAGCCATCGTTTGCGATTTTATTGCCTAGATTAGAAAAAAGTTTTGACAGATGTTGCTGCTGTTCCGAAATTCTACACAGGATCGTTTTTCCATGCCAAATTCTGTCTCTTAGAGCGTGAAAAGAGAGCTCCGAAGTTCAGAAAAAAATAAGGAACTGTCGTCGATCGAAATGGTTTCCCATGGGAGTTTATGGGAAGATTCTGTAATCGACAACACCGATGATGAATGGAACCGATGAATATAACCAATCACCAACTAACGTCATACCCTCTGAATATGTCGACGATCATCAGAGAACGTCATATATCTGCAATCAGAAACTCGCGAAGCTAGAAGCGCAGTAGCGACTGAGGAAGATCAGAAGCAGGAAAGAGCAGCAATTCTGTCCAGAGGCGCCGCGAACGGGAAGAGCATTCGCAAGGTCCGCCGGAGCACCCCCTTGAAGTCCAAGAGGGCTTTCCTTCGTTGTCAAGTTAGAATAGTTATTGCTTTTCGAGGAGCAATGAAGAACGTCATCTACGACTTCTACTGGGGCCAGGCCGACATTAACAGTAGACCTTCCTGTGTTACACGAGGAATATAAATTTCATTTTGATGACATCAATTGTGATGCTCAACTCGGGCAAATACAAGACCATATAGCAACGAAGCGAAGACCAATTCATGCCTTACAAAAAGTAAGGACACTCCAAATGAGCATTACGAAGAGTAACGGTCATTGGCTGGTCTCGTTTGATAGGGCACTACTTTATAGGAGAGCTAGAAGAAGCTACGGTCTCTGCATCTTGGTAACCCTTCGATGACTTCACCAGCTTCCTCGCTCTGTCCGGAAATACGTGGATGAATCATGGCGTTCATCCTATCACCGTCCAGTTCCATAGTGAGTCTTGAAAGGGAGAAAAGTTTGAAGTTTTAGAAGAAGTAAGCGTGTCTCTTCTTGGAACCTCACCGCCGCTCACGCTCACTTCAGAAGGTGTGAGCCTGGAAGGGGAACCTACATTGTTTAACTACACAAATCGCACACATAATGCATACACGACGCGGACCTTGGATAAGGACATCGGGCGGATCGGTACCAGTTCCACGGGCTCATTGCTGTAAGAACCGGATTACCGTGTTGAACAGCCTATCTATGTAAATTAACTCGTTTACATGCAGCACTACCTTTTGCAACGATTAGTTTGAGACGGATCTGCAAGCAAAAGACGCACGAGAGTATAGGAAGGGTAAAATCCGCATTGTAGTGGAATAGAGGAATAAATGGTTAAGGGACAAGAATAAGCAGCTGAGGGAGTCAGGTGAAGGACAGGGAAGGTTGTGGACTGGCAACAGGGCCGCCCACAGTATCGGTTCACCCCAAGCTGCACTCATACTCTTCTGCGCATAAGAATACCTGGACTTTTCATGATTTGAACGTAATCTTGTTGTTCACAATGATTTTTCGTGCCTACTAGACCTAATGTTTGTTTGCAAATGTTATGCATTACAATTACTACGTTCATCAAAGTCATGTGGATCTTCTGCAGCGTAAACCCTGCCTCCCGCCCCTCCCCAGAAGCTTCATCACTGTTATCTTCGTACTAATCTCTCTTTGTTTAATTCTCTATCCTTCCCAATATTTCATCCTTGACAAAGATTTCACCTCTGGCAAAAGATCGAGGGCCCCACTTTCTGCAATTCCTCGCATTACTGTGGATGTAGGAGTTGTCTGCGGTCCTTCCTCTATTTTACGAGCAATTACGACCGATCCAAGTTTGTCTTTGTTCAGAATCATTCCTTTGCATTTTGTGTAATCAAGACCGATAAGATCGTTTCAGTAATGCTTTCATAAAGCATCGATGACAATTACCGAGAACGTTTTGATATTGGTGATCTGTCTCACAGTTCTTCATTCGCATATTGATGTTGCGAAGATTCGGTGGTTCGTCGAGTTCATTATGGAGGCCGAAAAATCCACATTCGTTGGAATACCTGAAGTAATAATGCAATATTTTTGAACCGTGCTTATTTTCACATGTAAATCAATACCTATAAGTCTCATGCACGTTACTCTATTTAGGTACTTGCATGGCGTCCTAGTGAAGAATGAGAAAGTTGTGGAGACCAATCGGAAAATCCTGGTGGAAGCCTTGCGAGCTATTGCTGAGATACTGATATGGGGTGATCAAAATGACAGTTCTGTCTTTGAGTGAGTGAATTCTCTTTCTTTCACTGTTTTTCCTCCCTTTTGGCACGATAGTTATGTGACTTTCTGTGCTCATGGTGTTTTATATTTTCAATATTAATAATATTTTCAACAACAACAATATTTTTTAATTAAACTTTTATTATAAAGATTTCGAATGTCTATTCTATTATTTTTATTAGCAACTATTTGAATTCAAAAGGTCCAGAAAAGTTTTCAGAATCTTTTGTTGCGCTGAAACTCTTTTGTACTGATAAAGTTTCCAAAGATTTGTAAGTCCTTTTTGAAAAGATTCAGCATGTACTTAATCTTGACTTACTTTGCTTTACCTGATGGACTGAGAAGGAAATGGCGGTTTTCGATAAATTTGGTCGGTACTTTCTGGAGAGCCATTAATTGAGCTGAGTAGTTAGCCTGCAATTCTTCTTTTTATATTATCGAATTTCACCTTGTCCAGTCATATACTTTACCTATAAAAAGGATAATAGGATGGTAGCAGTAACGTTAATAATAATTATTAATAATAGCAACATTAGGAGGAAATAAAGGATAAAGGATAAAGTTTTTGGCGTTAATCAATCCCGTCTGAAGGATGCGCCCCCGCACTCGATTTCCATTCAGAATCGTAGTGGCGTATTGAATGCGTATTTGGCCTGTACAATGACTTGCGGTGACCACTCGATGTACAAGCCAGTGCTTTTATCCTCTCTGACGAGTCTAGAACCAATTGAAAACCCCGGAGGGAAGGAAAGCTTGGTTGTTATAGGCGGATATCGATCCGAAAGTTGAACCCCTGACCGTGCGTGTGAGATAGTGCGCCACTTGCTACTACACCACCTCCGCCCTTATTATTGTCGAATACGTTTGAATAAATGTTGAAGTTTAAAGGGAGCTTCATGAAAAAGCCTTTTATCCATATAAACTTCCCATTTCAGCTTTTTTCTGGAGCGCCAGATGCTTTCCTACTTTTTACAAATAATGAAACAGGACGGTGGCTCTCTGAACGTTCAACTTCTCCAGACTTTGAATATTTTATTTGAAAATATCCGTCACGAGACTTGCCTTTGTAAGTACTTCTAGTTTTGAGATTGAAATATTCCCTATAAACTATTGTTGCAGACTTCCTTCTCAGCAATAATCATGTCAACTCCATAATCACTCACACTTTTGATTTCACAAACGAAGAGATCATGGCCTACTACATCTCCTTCTTGAAGACTCTTTCGTTCAAATTGAACCCGTCGACAATACACTTCTTTTTCAACGAGGTATGATTCACTTTTAGTGAATTGAGTTCCTCCTGCTCGCTGAAGCTCTATCAATGTAGCTATAGGTCTTATCCGCTGTAGCTTACCCTAAGAAGCTTTTATTCTGCCATCCTTTCAGGCAACGGAAGAGTTTCCCCTACTGACGGAATCTCTAAAGTTTTTCGATTCAACTGAGAGTATGGTTCGCATAGCTGTGCGTAATATTGTATTGAATATTGTACGAGTCAATGATCCCTCCATGACTGTTTTTGTTAAGGGCGCTACCAAGGTAAGTTTTCACAAATCTCTTTTTTACTCGAACCAACAGTGCTTGTAACTTTGCAATGCTAATGTAACGTTTATTTAGGTGTATCTATACAATTTGGTTGATAGCCTCGTTACGCAAGCGATTGAGCTAGATACTTTCGTAAGGTCAGCTGAAAATGTTATTGCAAATCGAGATCGGCTACGAGAAAAGGTCAGCTTTCATCGTTAACTTATCAGTGATCTTCTCCTAGAGCATCCTCGTGGAAAATGGTCGTAATATTGAATTTGTGTACGCAAATCTTACCTAATTAAGCAACACTTGCTTTATGGTATTTTCCAAGCCTGCCATACTCAAGCTTTCCATGCGTCCTGGAATCTAGGTGTAATCGTTTTGTTCAGGTTGATGATCTTATCGACCTACTCCATTACATGGGAGAGCTACTGGAAGTCGACGCCATAGCCGATTCGTTGTCCTCGTTAATCTGCTCAAGATTTCTGATACCTCTACTTTTGAATAGTCTCGCTCCAAGACGTCATAATTGCGCTATTTTGCTTACTCCAGTCTCCAGTTTCTTCTTTTTCGCCGAGTTTCTACTGGTTGGTTTTGTCTTTTTGGTAATGTCTGTTGAAAATCATATGATAATACTGCGAAGCTACAAGATTCACTTCAAAAACATGTGTTTTAGGTTATTTCACATCGAGATACAATCCAAACCTTTCTCTCTGCGTTCTTGTTCGAGGACGCGTCGATCTTAGCAACTCACTGGGTTAGAGATGGTGATATGCATAGCTTACAACCTGTGACTCGGCCGCCTAGGACTGATACAAGGTTGGTGTATAAGAGTAAGCATGACAGCTTTAACCTTAAATTTGACTCTTGTGGGAGGAGTACAGAATTCTGTTTCTTCATCACTAGAGAGATCGTAAAGTGGAGATGATTTTTTACTTTCGCTAAGTGACCTTCAGGGTCTTTTTCGACGCTCTGCTGTGTGCTTTCGATTCGAGCAAAAATGATGACTATTTATCTTTTTATGGTCTTATGCTCATCTATGCAATGTTCCAAAACAAAGGTAAACACATAACTCTTCCTATTGGGTCGTTCACACTACTATAAAATTGATATTTTCATTATACTACAAGTTGTGATTTGATTTGCTGTTCACAGAAAGTGAGTTTTATTCGCATTTGTTGTTGTGTTAGATCTTTTTCGTTGTTTTGTCGTTGCACTTAGTTGTGCGATTCTGGTACTCTTACCTGTTTCTTTTTTCCCATCACACAGTGGTCGTAGACTCGTGTTGTAATTTTGTTATTTCGTACACCAAAAGTTCAGGCGATGTTGGAGAGCTGTTGACGGCTGCGAATCTTCCGTCCTTGTATCCCATGCTGAATCAAAAACCTCAAACTGATCTGTCGCACTCGGGAACGGAACCATTTAATGTAAGGTTAAAAAAGTTTCAAACAAAAATACAATAAAACTACAGTAACGAAAATCCAGTACGGGCACTAAGTACTCAATAATCTCGCTAATTCCCAGCTCCAGTTAGTATTTGCGATGCAATCAGCCCTCCAGATGTCCTTCTTCCTCTCCCGCATCCTTGTCCAGGTCCTTTTTGATGTGTGTATATGGTAATAGGGTTGTGCGTGAAAAGAAATGTGGTAGCAGCTGTGAAATTCTGCGTCCACTGCAACTCGTTTCACTGTAAAGTCACTGTAGGAACCGGGTGGCCGTTCGCTCAAAGAGTATTATATGACAATGTTACAAATTAGGCAAAATATAGCGGCAGTAGTTTTGGGAAGAACTCTTTTCTGTATGTTCAAGAAGTGCCCTAGCTGCTAGTGCTAGTTCAATATTTTGTAATTTGCAAAGTTTTGATTAGCCACTTCACGATTCCCTTTTAGCATTCATCAGTTGATTCTTCTAATCCTCCTATGTCTTGTGATGAACGAATAATCGATGCGTTGCTGTCGATTGTTGATGCTGCAGGCAAAGAGGATAGTCGTTTACGTCCCATAACGCTGGAACTAGCTTGTTTGGTTCTAAGACAAATACTGTTAGTGGTGGATCATGATCAGGTGAATTGCCAAATTTATTTGCTCATAATGCGTATTCTATTTTGACTATTTGTGTAATCAAGTCCCTATATCGCAATCTCATCCATTGTTTAGATGCACTCATCAATTAGCAGTAAGGCTTCGCATGTGCTGACCTGCTTTGTTGATCGCTTAGGACTTTACGTGAATTCTGAAAACTTGTTTTTGGAATGGTTTGAGGATGAATACGCTGAATTTGAGGCAAGTTACGTCCGCTAATGTGCTGCCATCAGCCAATAGAGTTTTGCGGGAAAGTGTTGATCTTCCTCAAGACTTTTTTCAGGTGAATCACATAAAACTAGAAACGATAGGATACGAGATGTTGCTACCTCCATGCAATACGGCGATGTCAGGATTAGCGTTGCATAAGAGGCTTCCGAGTGGATTTGAGGAGAGAATTCGAACGGTTCGAAATTGATCCGATTTGCTTTTTTTTTAACAATTTATCAGCAGTCTGACCATACATTTGGAACTATTTTCGCTTTAGGTTATCCAGTTTTATTTCCATATCCGGAAACTATCCAAGGATATGTCAGGAGACGCTGAGACTGAACTACCGCTCCAAGTTGGAAATAACTCTGCAGTCGAAGTCGGCGATTGCATCAATTTGAGTGGGTTTGGTGACCCTCGTGATGTTTATATGGGTTTGTTGTGTTTTGCTCGTGTGTGTGTAGTTGCTAGCATTAGCAGTTACGTGAGTGATGAGTGGACGCTCGTTTAGTTCAAGTGCCTCTTGCTATAAATAGTAAATAGTATTGTTTTATAGATAACTCCGATTTATTGTCTTGCGTCGTGGTCTTGAACAAGAATGAACGTCTTTCGCGGTTTCTGGTAACGGACCGGCTACAACTTATACTGGTAGAGCCCGATACTCGTAAAGCAGGATGGGCGATCGTGCGATTTGTTGGATTACTACAGGTAGTCGACATAAGTTTGCTGAATTATGGGCAAGTCGTTTATCCTCGACTTGGGCTTAAACTCTTCTTCTGCTTCCTCTGCATCTTGCTGTTATCCTTTACAATCCAGGGACCTTAACTGCCCTCCAACCTACGATCATCCTACCTTATCAAATAGTTCACTATGCATGGGAAAACTCCTGATTTAGGACACGCAAATCAGCGGAGATCCATCGGATAGCAGGTCTCTTCATGTTGTTGTTGAAGGACAGCCAAATCGTCAGCTGGTATTTATTTTAAAATCGCTTTGCAAGATTTCCTTTCCTCTGTCCCCCTTTGTGGTGCTGCGATCCGCAAGATTACTTTGATGCTTGATCAATGTTGTTAGATGCATCAGAATTTTAAGAAACGTCAAGCCCTGCTCACTGCTCGTTTTGTTTTCGACGATCACATAAGATGTATGGCAGCCAAACAACGACTGACTAAGGTAATACTTATAGCTTGTTTGTAGTATGAGGTTAAACACACTTTTGATCACCTATTTATTAAGGGACGACAGACTGCACGGGGACTGAAGCTACAGGCTATCTGCGATCTTCTTGGTGTTCCGCGATTAGGAACGGCATCACCTCGTTCGAATCCTTTCCGCATTGTGAAAGGATGTGCTCCGGGAAGCGTGAGAAAACAGGTAATTTCACCCTGGAATCAAGAAGGTTCACCTTCAAGTGAGTATCGGAGTCCAATGCACCAACTTTCTCAAGAGACGGTTGCTTGGTAAGAGTGGGAATGATTGCACAGTGCTGACCACCGATTATTGAACTCTAGTGTGTTTGAATGAAGCGTGCCATTAGTGATTCGTGATTTATATCATAACTGCCCGCAGTTCAGGAGACCTTTTCAGTGTAAGAATTTCAACGCAACAATTTTTTTATTCAGCTTGGTTTCCCTGTCATGTCATCGAGGTCGTCATCCTATTCCGTGCCGGATGATCCTGCCCCGTCTTCAGCAAGCTCTTCAACGAGTGGAGTAAAACATGTATAGTAATGATGGTTCTGTGCAGAATAATTCATTAATCCTGCCCATAGAAATCATATTCCTCAATGGTGCCTACTGCGCGTGGACCTCTTTAAGTGGGTTGCTCATGTGATTATACGACTGGAATCTGGTTGGAACTCAAAGAGTGCGGGGTTTTAGTTTAAAAAAAACGAAAATATTAACCTACTATTTCAGACAGTAAAGAGTGACTTGTTTTTAGCCGAATTTCTCCTGGTCGATAATTTACTCAAATTGTACGGTTATGTTGTTTATTCAAGTTGTCTAACGTGATCACTAAGCAGTTAGTAGTAGTTCTCAGGGCAACAATATTCGGTTTCTGAAATGATTATACTGTAATGAGGTGTGCATAGCGTAATTTGTTGTAATTTTATTATTAGATTTTTGATTGCGGCACGTATTCTTTTCTTCCAGTCATGTGATTACTGTAAACATCTGTATTCATCTTTTTTTAGTTTCATACTCCAGCTTTCCGAATCCTGAACTAGGAAATTGAGGAAGCCCAATGGTTTAGTGTTTCTTTGAGCAAGTCGCTTGTTGAATTTTTAAATCATCTTCTCGTGATGATGTTGTGTTCTGGTCGTGTATGTTGTTGTGTACTTCGATTCACCGGTGACCACTTCTACATCGAATCAATAAAGGAATTGATAAAATTGTTGTCCTGGTAACTCAGGTTTGAACGTTCAGTGCATATTCGCTTGGATATACTGTATAAGTTATTTCGATTTGTGAGGTAAAAATTCAGTGGACGTATTGCTGCAATTCCTTTTACTGTCACAGTTTGACAGTGCTTAGAGGGTGAAAAAGTTATCTCCGCCCGCGTGCCGTCGCATTACGGTTCATAGTCGAGGCGTGCAGTAAGTAATGGGAGCCGCTAGTGAGGTTCCACTTTTCTCCATATAAGTCCCACTCATACTGTCTCTGAGTTCGCTATTTAATCACACAACCATGACGAAAGGGATTGTGTTGTTTCAGTGTAGAGCCTACGGGATACAGTATTAAGTTTGTACATTCAAATTGTCCTGGAAACTATCCATTGTGAGACACTCTATGTTGGCGGCTGTTCCTCAATCTCTGGCTGCTATTAGAATATACTACATTTGGATGAATGCTGCATTCTGAGAATAACGAATGAATGCTGCATTCTGAGAATAACGAATGTAGAAAATTGAGTGTAGCAGGCTACCATGACTATTGTATGAGAACAACGGTAAAATCCTGCACTTCGAAGCAGATGAGTACAATTGTAGCTGCCTACGTACCATACGTTCACTCGCAATCGCTTAATCGTAGTCCAAGTAGTGCCTAGGACGTTATCGAGATTTTGACGGGTGCTTATTTAGATGCAGTCACCATTTTGAATGCAGCCATTAAGGACCCTATTACCTTGATCTAATTGCTACGCTCGCTGTAAAGGAGAAAATGAGGAACGCATAATGAAGCTCGCTCGTGGCTCCGAAATATTCAGGAAAGTTTAAAAGTGTTTAGATGAACGGAGATAGTGTGCCGACTTCCACCTCTGCTCCCTCATCTTCTCAACCGAACACCAACATACCTCCATCCATACTTGTTCTTGGCATGGCTGGCTCCGGAAAAACATCGTTTGTACAGGTAATGCCTTTAACCTATAGTGGCTTACCCTTTTGTATTTTGCACTCCAGTGAAGTTGATGATTCTATGCTGGAGAACGATTTATGTATATATCTTTGCCCTGCTATTTTTATTTAAATACCGAATAAATTCTTTTTTGTAGCGACTTACTGCTTATCTACACGCGAGAAAAACACCACCATATGTGATCAATCTGGATCCAGCCACTGCCAATGTTGGTTTTGAAGGATTTTTTTTCATTATACTCTGATTGAAAGCTGATGTTTTTAAGGTACCGTATCCGGTCAATATTGATATACGCGACACTGTGAAGTATAAACAAGTAATGAAGGATTATGGTCTGGGACCAAATGGTGCTATTATTACAAGTCTGAATTTGATGTGTACGAAATTTGATCAGGTTTGTTTAGTTACGCAGTTTTTGAACAGATGAAGCAGTCCTTCTCGGCTTGTTTCAGGTCTTGACAATGATCCGACAGTTTCAGGTCTTGACAATGATTCGACAACGTGCAAGTCAGTATAGTCTGTGTTTAATCGATACTCCAGGTCAGATTGAAGCATTCACATGGAGTGCCAGCGGTTCTATCATCACTGATTCGTTAGCTAGCAGCCATCCAACTGTAAATGTTGCTTCTCTTTCTATCGATTTACGCAGTTACCATCTTGAATGCCTATTATTACATGAGGTTATCCTCGATAAAAATGACGAAGTCCTGCATTTTGTTGCATCCACACTACCGCAGAGGGGCTGACGTCGCCTAGGCGTCAGTACTATAAATGCAACCATGCGGTGCTTAGTTAGCGGCACATCCTAACGAATGTAATTTTTAACTTTATGAAAAGTTAACTTATTGGTTAATCTTAACAGCTTAGCCCTGATTGGTCTAAAGATTGTTATTTCAAGATAGTCGTCTATGTGGTCGACTCGGCACGAGCGACAAATCCAACGACGTTCATGTCGAATATGCTATACGCTTGCTCTATATTATATAGAACTAAGCTGCCATTCATTGTTGCATTCAATAAGGTGGGTTGATCTGCTGCTTATGGTTGTTTTTATTGTTTACGTATATAATATTGGCTAGGCCGAGGTATGTGCAAAGTGACATCGTTGCCGCGGCATAGTATATTGACTCCCAGTTCGAATCCTGCTTAGTCCAACTGAGCACTTCGGAATGAATCATTTTCTGCGAGGGGCGTAAGTAAGACAAACCGTATGGCTCGCGATCTTGGTCAGGTATTGAAATTACGCCGCCCTTACTTGTTAGGCCAGTCCACCTAACTCGTACCGCTATATGGAAAGGTCAATTAAGCATTCGGAGCCATTGCAATCCTTAATGGAAATAGAGTGTGCTGACATATCCCACATCCTGCGAAAAGCCCTGTTCTTCAAACCTTTTATAGAAGTTTTATAGAAGCAGACCGAAATCGTTCTTAAATGCTATAAATTTTTGACTTACATATCAGCTAGTTGTATTCTTATTTGCGATGGCATATGGCAGTCAAAATTAAGACGGTAAAAACGGAATAGCATCGAAACCTTCTGAAGCTGCGTCCTAAGAGATCAGAGAGTTTTCCGCAATCAGTCATTTCTGAGCTTTGAATGTTCATTCTTTTGAGTTGTCAATTTTGTACATATTTGATTTGACGTATTTGATAGGCCGATATAGTCTCACCTGCGTTTGCGAGAAGTTGGATGCGAGATTTCGAACGTTTTGATCAGGCTTTGGAAGAGAATCGAAGTTCGTATATGAATGATCTCAGCCGCTCCTTATCTTTGGTATTAGAAGAATTCTATTCAGATCTTAAGACAGGTATGAGAAGTTTTCGATGGCCAATTTTTCGTTCTTCTTTCTTATCGGAGGTTACGAAATGAAAGTGTTGTGATTCGAACATCTTCAATAGGCGTCTATGTCCAACTTTTTTGTTACGAAGCCTTTTTCACCCCGACGATTCGAACGAGCAGTTCCACCAGCTCTAATTTGTTGGCAGCCGTGCGAGCTTACATCGATGCCTTCCATTTGAAACTGAGCTCGCCTCAGATGCCATTCCTGAAACATAAAAATGGACATTAGAAAAATATCATCTAAAAGAAGAGTGATGTTGCAATACGCTTTCATCCTGTATGACAACTTGCTGATTTACATGTTTTCATTGAAGTGTCGGTTTCTTCGGCGACTGGTGAAGGCATGGACGAGTTTTTGAAAGCTGTCGGAGAATGCGTGGAACAGTATAAGAATGAATACGTTCCGATGTACACCCGTGTGCTAGCGGAGAAATCAAAATTGGACGAACAAGAAAAGCAAAGGAAACTGAATGAGGTTTGGTTTTCAGCGAATCTTTGTTTGCTAGAAAAAGCAGATCAGACCTGTTCATCTACTTCGAACACGAATCATTCCTGTAGTGTAGCTGAGAGCAACGGGGTCTGCAGAGTGGAACAGACGGCAAACAGTCCGAGAGACCTTGAGTCCGAAATCGGGCTAGGCTACTGTATTTCGTCCATTGATCGAAACCTCCTTACGATTGCAGGTTGCTGGTAAAATGGAGGTGCTCAGTGTTCACCCTACTTTGGATCCACCTGTCCGAGAACGCATCCATCTCGGAGGCGTAGAGGAAGAAAATGCTGAGGACGCCAATGTTCTTCGTGGTTAACCTTGTGTACCCACAGCTTGATTATGTCTCGAAGTTTTTTTTTTTGTTAACAATTGTTCCCACTCCTTGTTATTTTGCACGTAAGTGATGTATGCTGTGTTTATTCGCTTATTATTTGTTGGATTGTTGGTCAGTTATGTCGATGAGATTTTATGATGTCAAAATGAAGAGTTTTGAAATCGAAAATGAGTGTTTTGAACATGAGAGGTGCGTTCGAACGTTAAATATGGTATTTTTTGTGATAACTTTTAAGTCTTATCTCTCCTAAATTATCGTTTGATCAGATCGGAGAGCCGGTGATACATGGGTGACAAAACATTTCATAAGGTATGTTTGAACCATAATCCTGCTTATTGTCAGTTCGGATCTTTGACGGCACTTTATCTACTTTTTTTATCCTGATCCTTTGACGACACAATCGTAATTATATGAGTGCCTCAATAGAAATAGCCGTTCTTCCGCAAAATGTCTCTGCTGCAGAGTAGAAGCTTCCCCTTTTTTTGAGTGTATAACACGAAGGCGGGACGTGACCAACAAAACAAGAAAAGGTAATAAAAGTAACAAAAAAAGTCATAACAAATGTGTCTCGGATTCTGGACATTTACTCTTGCTATAATTCCATTATTGTCCAAATTTCTCGCCCTCTGAACTTTTTTCTCGTATTTTCTTCAAACTCGGACAAACTAAAGTGTATTCGAAGTAACTTCTTCACAAATAACTGTCTTCATCAAGTTTAGGCGTCAGTCCTGCTAGGGCGAGCAGGTGACGCTCCGACAGTGGTAGAAGCGGTTCAATTTCATGGAATACGAATCACGAAGAACGATGCGCTGGTTAAGGAGGTATTATTTTGAATTTCTTTTTTTTTGTATATTTCTATGTTCCGAATTAGGTAGCCTCCCAGTCGAGCGCGTTCCTTTCTGTACCTAACGATGGTAATGATTCGCAAATGTGTATATACCGTACTTTTTCTTATGTATGATAAAACATTAGGAGATTTTGAGGTTCTGCAGAATCGTCCAATTTTTAGAGTTTAATCCTGATGTTATTCAGGTCGAGGTCAGGGGAAGAAAACAGTTATTCATGTGAGCAGATCTGTTACAGGTTTCTGAATTATATCGGAGTTCGACGTTGGACGAGCTGGTTCATAATTCCCATCTTGCAGCCAAGCATTTCCAGGTGACATTTTGCGCAATGATACTCGAGGAGGGCGTCCTCCGTTTCTTTTCATAAAGTTCTCTGTTTAGGAAGTGGGGTTGATGGAGAGTGCTGTACCGTTGATCGACGTTGCCCCTTCCAGTAATGGCTACATTGTCAATTTCGTCGTTAAAGAACCGAAGGTGAGATTGCATGAGGGACTCTTTTCAATTTTTTTTTCATGGGCTTGAAGCAATAAGGAAATCGTTCTGCATCTCAGAGAACAATTTGGTCGCTATCTTTTGGTGTTCTCCGGTATTTCAAGTTGATTTTCAGTATTTTTATATCATTTAGTGAACTGCTGGTCAAATTCGGAATGTAGAAGCAATCCTTTTTCTTCTACCGGGCTAACGAATCGGTGAAACAAAACGCATCTTCTAATATTTCTAGGCATTTACTTTGGGTCTGAAAGCCGGTATCAGCACAAATGGAGATGCTGACATGTCACTGAATGCTGGAAAGCACAGTGTTGGAGGGCGTGGTGAAGCAATCAATTCCAGTTACACATATACGGTCAAGGTGGGTTTCTGAGAATTACTACTAGCTGAATAATCGATAATGCGTATCGAGCTGTTTCGTGTGTCGGATTATCTAAAAAGATTCCTGAACCTTTAATACCTGTAACTGAGCTTTAGGGAGACCACAGCTTCGATCTCTCTTTTGCGAAACCTTTTCTAGGTTGGCAAAAGTATTCTAATGTAACAGCCACTCTGTTCAGGTAATAAACCGATTCTTTGAAATGACCATGGTCTGAGCTGAATTCTGGTTTTTAGAGCAATTTCGTACCTACCATGGAATCATTCTAATTGTGAGGAGAACGCAATAATTCTTGGTTACAATGGAAGGATTACGAAGAACATTTTACATCAAATCAAATTCAACACGGTATGTGCAGGCGTTTTAATTAACTCACGTTTGCGTTTCCGTGCTCATGTGTTCGTTATAAGGGAACGATTGAAATACAAATTTCAAGCGCTCACCATTCCTTTGCGATTTTGTAAGCAAATCGGAAATAGTAACGTAACCCGCTTTGGGATGCGTTACTGTGTTCAATTGGCATCCAAAATTGCAAGATCGTTCAAATATTAATTGGACCTTTACAACTTGTGGGCTAAGAAATGAGTGACAGAGATAGAAATAATTTGTACTAGTAGATTTGATTGAAGCCACTCATTTCTTCACTCAAATTCGGAGTCTATCTAGGCGACCCTGGAGAGGGAGAGGGAAGAAGGAGTGGGGAGGAAAGGGAAGGGCGGGGGCGGGTTTTCTCGGATGTTACATAGAATAATATCAGGTGCTTTTAATTCAGT
>UZAF01018682.1:0-24511 GCA_900617895.1 Haemonchus placei | reverse complement strand
AACACCTATCCATGCAGTTTCTCCACCTTCCTCGCACTATTTTCGATCTTGTCTTCCATTTTTCATCATAATCGGATTACCCAAGATTATCGTGAACTGTGCCTTTAACTGTTCGGGGTAGAGAGGCGTTCATGTGTATGAGTGAAGGTACAGAGCGAAGGCATTAAAGAGCATGCTCTGCATTCTGCAGGATTTCTGTGCACATAAATTTTATTTCACGGCTGACTTACTTGAATGCCCAAATTTTCACCCGCCTCATATGCGACGCATGGAAAAGGGGCTTTGGGCAAGAACACGCGTCGGATGGAGGGGCAGCTAGTGGTGCATTATTGGAAATGGCGCGGAAACTGTGCTGCGCTCCAATGCCAAAAAAAGTAGAAGGCACATAACCAAAACCGCCCGCAGCAGCATGCGGGTGGCGGAGGATGCTCCCTGGTGCTTTTCGCTATGTAGCACTCATATATGTGTATTTGGTCAGTAGTGGTAAAAGTTTTTATTGGATAACTATTCCCCGGAATCCTATATTGCGAGGGAGCTCTGTAGATGCCCGACGTTGAGCCCAAAAATGTTCTGCAAGCGTTTAGGACGCATTTCATAGGAAAGAAACGAGCACATGCATCAAGGAATCGAACATTGATGTCACACCTACTAGTCCACCGTCCTACCAGCTACGGTAATCCGTTCGGGGTACAGTGGTATAACACAGGGAGCCATTGGACGCGTAACTTTGTTCCCAGAATCGTCAGCAGATTTGGAACACAGATTTGAGAACAGCCACCTACGGGGGTATGGGTCTGGCATCTTCTCCCCGAACGGTGTGTCGCGCTCGCCGCACGCGATCGCGCGCTATGAAGGCAAGACTCGAATTCCCAATGGAAGGATGTAGAGACTCGCCGCGGAACCACTGCCGCAGGCCGTGGGAATACGGGGAAAAGTTCCGTTATTCACGGGGTTATACATCTAATCTTGAAGGGCCACTGCGCCCAAGTATCCTTCCCTCGTAAGATCGAAAACTCATCGCTTAACAAAAACGTTCCAGAATCCACAAGGAATGATAGAGGCTACCGGAAAAGGCTGTATGATCTTCACGAGCTACCCCGGAAGACGAGGACTCGTAACCCTGTTCGAAAATGTTTATTGCTGCCGAATACGCTTTAGCGCGCAAGCCCAACGGCCCAACTGGTGGCTGATAGAAGGTTCTGAAATAGGAAAATGGGATCACCGAGCCGTACCATTTCAACTCTTCTTTGCCTGGGCCTCAAAAGATTTGTGAAAGCTTGAAACTTTGTGACCAACATGTTGAAAGATTGCCTAGAAAATAGGAATTCCCGAAAATTTGCCGAACATCATGCTAAGTTTGAGACCTAAAGAATAAGCTTGGGCAAGCCGGATCTATATGATGCTAGGAAAATATGTTTCGTAGGCACATCCGACTCTGATAGTATCTTTGCAGTTCACGTTTCTTTTACTGAAGTACTTTTTAAAAAAGCGAAAAGTTGTTCTTTAAGACAACTACTCACCTACAAATAACGTCCTTATCATCATCTGTTTTAAGAACAGCACTATTTGCGAAGCATATTAAAAGTCCGTCTCCTTCCCATTTCTTGTGCTTTCTTGTCGAAACTCTCGCATACATCACAGCGAAACGCGCCAGTTCATGCCCTGTCCCATACTCTTCTCTAGCATTGAAATCAAATCCCATTCGTGAAAGGAACCTACCTTTGTCTAGATCCACATTATTAGCGATATTTCCACAGTCGTAAAGTTGCTGCATGACTCTAGGGCCCTGCCAATGGCGTTATGCTTTGCAAATAGGAACATCACTCACCTAAGTAGAAAATTGAGTTGAACATTCAAATGGAAGGTTAAGATATGCGATATATTTATATCCTGTAACTGTTTCAGATCGCACAGAAATTACAACAAACAACAAATAAAAAGCTAGCCATCGTAGAACTAGTAGTGTTAAAAATCTAGTACAATCGAAGCTTTGCTGCTACAACAATTTACGAAGAATAAGGGCACCCCAACTAAATGTGTTGTGGTAGCCGCACAACACAAATTCGAAGGGGAATTACGAACCCATTATTAAAGACAGATATGTTATCACAGATGAATTACATCATAGAGCACTATGAAGAGAGAGAAATAAATAATGTATCAAATCTTGGAGACTAAGACATGACATTCGAAGCACATAAGCACAGAAATGTAGCTGCAGGAATGATAGCCGCGAAATGGCAGGTTTCCTCCCCGTTTGCGTCCTCTCTCCCAGCCAACATTCGGTCTCATTTGATCGAGACCAGTAAGAATTTTCCGAAACGATGCAGTTGATCTGCCGATATCAAAAGTGTTTCGAAATAGCCTCACTGGCCTCGATCTAACATTGCCAACCATCGGCCCTGCTGACAGAACGCATTCGAGGTGGAAATAGTACGCTTCGACGGCTTATCATGCTCTACATGCTTCAATACCGACGGCATCCAAGTATTGCTAAATTCGAAAAAAGGGAAAGCGAGATTACACGCACGACAACATCTACAGACGCCACCCACACAGCACTCATGCTCACGATTCATTATGATTGCTGCCATGAGTTTGGTTGGCAGTGCGTTTCCAGAGACACCAGAAAGATCCTAGTTGAACTATAGAGGGTTTCAACACAGAAATGAATTCTGGGTAACTTCCACGTACACATTACGATGTTTGTTACAAAGCAAGTTGCACCACCAGTGAGAGGGACAACGNCTTAGCACTTAGGCTTTCAAACTCATTATGGGAATTACTCCTAGACCTCGTACCTTCACGTTCTATGACATGTTTTTCGTTTAATCTATGAGAAGTCATCATGAAGAACAAGGGTGGAAACCATGGGCGACCACCTGGACTTCGTGTTTTGCCTGCGCATCCCCTGTGAAAATACGAAGTCTCCTATGCTTTGATAGTTTGCGAAGGACACATCAGAATTATCAATCGCGAAGGATTTTTTTGAAATCTGTATCGAAAAGATGATATTCACGTCAATGGTTCCACGGTTTTGAGCAAAGTAGCACCAACTAACCGATCACGAAGAAGTGAGAAAGCTCCAGCTTGGATGATGGGATCGTCGCATAAGTCGAGTCATCGCCTTGCGCTACAAACGCTATAGTGAAATTCACTTGAGTAAACGTTCACATCGCATAGCCTCAAGAGCTCTTTCGTTCTTTTTTTTCTTTGATTTGTTAATCCATCGATGTGCATGGGGACGGTGCATATACACGCCCGATACATTCGGTCATCAATGATTCTCACTGGTTTGAAAGAATAAACAAACTCTATGCGGACCCAAAACTCAGATCAGCCATCTGACTGAACAAGTCATGAACAATGCAAATGAAAGATTTTCACTATTTTTCGGTTCTTGACTTCTACTACTTCTCTGGTTAGGATCCGAGATTTTCTCCTCAAAATTTCGCATTCTCTCAAACACTCCTTTTCCTGCGCACAACTCTACCTCTTTTTAGATTTACCAAGTAGAATGTATGTCGCAGCTTTCTAAGACACGATCTGCCAGATTCATTTGAGAATTTGTTGAGCTTTCTCGCTTCACAATACTTCGGTCAGATTCAAAGCCTGTCGAGAGAGGAAAGTCAAAAGGAATGAGCTACACTCTTCCACGTTCTAGCAGCGTCAACGTTTACGTACACCTCTCACAACTAATGACCTGACCACATCAAATACATTAATAAACAGCCCTGTAAAAGGTAAGGACAACGTGGGACGTTACCCAATATTCACTTCATAATCTGTAATAGAAACATACCACAAAAAGTAAAAGCACTCAGCACGCAGATGAGGCCATGCCGTGAGTAGCTCAGATTTGAAGTGCTATAGCCTGAACTCACTTCCCGACGCATGCATATAAACATACGTGAACATGGAACATGTCCATTTTAGACATTAAATATAGTGGTGCTGAAGTAGTGCATGTAGCACTTCAGTGGATGGATAAGAAGTCTTGTATTAAATACACATATACAATCGGCACAGCCGTGGCATAGTTCTAACAAAATTCCCTTTGAGGATAACAGTGCGCAGTAATCAATGCAGATGAGTTTTAAATAAATTCGCATAAGTTCTAAACTTCTTCCTGACTCTGACACATTAATAGGCACATCTTTCCTAAGGCTTACAATTACTGCTAAGCCAAGAAAGTCCTTCATGTAACCCATCGCCTGCTGCGGCACAAGTCGGCTGTACGTACCAGTTCCTGTCTCGAATTCGCGTGAGACCCAATTTGTCTTGAATTTCATGGGGTTTCATGGCTGAAATAGAAATTCCTAAGTCTTTTCTTGATTCAAAAAAAAAGAAATATTGTAGCTCCATGAATACGTCACAAAACAACGCAACCAATGATCTCAGTCTAGTTCGATATCAATGTAACACAACCTCTTCAGCCCTCAATTCACAGTAGTTGAAGTCACAAGAATACTACTAATTTCCAAAGATTGGGAACAAGCTGCTGAGATTTTTTCGTTACCATTGAAACTAATTACTATTTGCCAACAATGGCAAACGGTTAGAAACAGTTTACATGGAGTTTATAGCCCACGGCACCGCGCAACAAAAGTACTTACTAATTTGGCAAAAATGTTGACATCATCGCCTCACTATTCCTCATGACTTAACATGGTAGAAGATGGTTGCGAGAGATTCACGATCAACTTCCCATAGTGATTCAAAGCTCCGATAACGAACGAAGACCAGTGATGCCGTTGATTAGACGAGAAATTGAAAATCATGTGGACCGGACATGTTATGCGATATAGTGATGACCGTTGGACAGGGCAGTTACTGAATAGATCCTTCGCGATGCCAAACGAACACAAACGGCCGCTAGTCCGATGGTCAGACTTTTTCACGAAAGCTCTAGACGAAAAGAATGCTTTGCCCCGTTCTTTCGAGCGAGGACGATCCACTGGACTACTGGCTCGCGATATGGAGTCGATAATGGCGCCCGCTCGAGGAAATCAATTATCAACGGACGATGGATGGTACATGTGACACCGATTCAAAGTTTCGAGTACGTCTTTAATGGGAAAACAACTGATCAAAATTTGTGCTAATACATTATTCAGTCCCTAATGCGAACTTTGTGTCAAAGAGGGAACAATGCCCATGTAATTGTTCATTTTAGCAGAGTAATCTGACAAAAGCTCAACGATTCATTCACATTATTACCCTTTATACAGTTTTGGGATTAACAAACAGTTGATCTTACAATTGGTTCGCTACATTTTTTTTATGCGGACATTCACCTAAGCTTTTCACAATAAAGTAAAAGAAGTTCTCTACGTAGGATGTCGACCCAAAGGGCATGTCGAGGATAGAGATATCCATTCGTTGTTCCCAATCGTGACTGGGGGAGCCACGATATCAGCTTATGAGCGGGGTGTATGTTCTAGTCTTTCAACTCGATCAAGTAGAGAAACATACAGGAAGTAACCGGGAATGGAGGGCTTCAATCTGATCGCCATATTAGCAGCGCCTGCTACAACAGTAGAAAGGCCCCCATGAAGGCGAAAATCTATAAATAGTAATTAATGGTTCTACTGGGGCAAATTTGGACCCATACTGCAACAGACCTGCCTACGCTTGTATCCCATCGTTTGCAACATTCTAAGTTGAACGAGAAGTTTTGGTATCCCATCGTTTGCAACATTCTAAGTTGAACAAGAAGTTTTGCAGTCTTGTTGACGTCATGTGATGCGACAGAGCCACGACTGGAGCCACGCGTTTGGACCTTACTTGCTACGATGCAATAAGGGACCTTCGGAGTCTTCGGTGGTACGGCTCATCTTCGCAGTACGGTCATGTCCTGTGCGCTGCCAAAAACAGTGCCTGTGAGATCAGCCTCAACCTGGATTTTCCCGGACACAGGCTTGAAGAAGACCAAAACAGCGCTTTCTTGACACCTTGAGGACTTGAAAGTAATGGGCCCCATCCTGACCAAACATTCAACCGAAAAATAGGCACCAACAGGTGTGGNNNATAAAGAACGCTAGAATTGCGATAACGAGGCAACTAGTCCACGACTGCCGCGGGCGACGAATCGGTTACACAAAACCAATTCAACTGGCCGTCTCCCGGCGTCAATACGCCAGAAAAGCGGACTCCGCAACTAAGTGGGACAAACCCAAAGAAGAAGAAGTTGGCGGAGTGTTATGAACGCTTAGGAGCGTCTTCCCAATGGGTCCTCTACCAGCATTTCCAGCTCACGCTGAGTTCTCAGTTCAAGAAACGCTGTTTTATACGTTGCACACCTCAGGCATAAGGAGCCCGATCCACTAAAAAGTTTCCTCTGATCACCAAGCTTTAGAGGAACAATCGGCTTTACGTCACAACGAATAGCGCGGGTCTACGCATAGACTAGTTGCCAATTTACGCATAAACCACATTTCATGGGCAATGTGCTCTCGCAAATCGTATTATAATATAATCTCCGCAAAGGAACATAAAAGTCCACCTCCCACACTTTGCTTTTTGTATTTTGAACATTATTCGCCAAGAACGAGAAGGACGAGCGGATTGAAAGTAAATTCTGACAGTCGCAGGAGCTGGGGAGCTTAGCCGCAGCTTGATAATTAAAAAATCAACTTTCTCTGATGAAGATGAAAAAGATCATCTGCAAATATTCGCAACTATGATGTGTGACATTTAGTGACACACAAATTAGAAAGTTTACAGTTTGCACAAAGTTTGAGTAACGACAAACCAGGAAAGAAATAGAATTCTGAGAACTGAGAAGGAGAACTAACCGTCTGCAAGGTCTTGCTTATTTGCGAATACGAGTATTATTGCATCCTTCATTTCGCGATCATTAATTATACGATGAAGTTCGACGCGTGCTTCATCAACTCTGAAAATGTCCTTTTCAAGCCTATTATTCGCGAAGCAGAAGTTTTGAAGAGGTCATCCGAGTTCACATTTACTCTATTCACCTCTGTCACATTCTGCTCCGAGCTCTTGGATATCTAAGCCATTGTTCTACTGTACTGAGGCTATTACCTGTTTTTCCTAGCTGTTATGGAACCTTATTATAAATTATTGGTTCAGGTTCAGCTCCACCCCTTGCCCACACCATCCATCATGAATACTTGGCCTTTCACCGTAGTAAGCCCCATTCTCTTTTTATCAAAAATAAGAACATTTCTACACTCAGCTGTGAACTTTTGATTTAGATTCTGCTTGCCTCTGAGCACATCCCATCTACCATACCTACTCAGCCTATCCTCCTTTGCTACGATGTTTCTAGTTCATGACGATTTTTTTTCGGAGACTGGAATGTCTTTTGGTGGAGTCGACGAAGTTGCGAATATTTGATTTTAGCTCGGTGTACACCATCCTGCATTCGACTTTCAACACCTTTCTTTTTTCTCGTCTCTATCCGCTTTTTCCCTTTTTACGGAGTTCTGGATTTTTTGACGCAGTCCTTCTCAAGGGTACCATATTCTGCGCTCTCTCATTTTCAGGAAATGAAGCCCACTAACAGTACTGTCTTTGGTGTACGAGTACTAACGAGCAGCTTGCCAGGCTCTGAAGTGGGTGCTGTGTAGACCTAAGCTAACCTAGCTATCCCGGAGTGGACAATGATATAACTGGGGTAGGCCCCAAAACGCCTCTGGAGTACTTTCCGATCACTTGAATGCACGCTTTTGGCTTAGGAGATGTGCAGTATACCAACCACAGTCCCCCGACTCTCCAAACACGCAGCATGGATACAGCTGCGAGGAGACAGAAGACATGAATTGACATAACACAGCAGCAACAGGAAATCCTTCCCCTGAATTCCCCTGCGTCTGGGCAAGTAAACGTGGCTAATAGTTCGCTATTTAGTCCCTATCCGCCACCTGGGTCGCGCCACGTGACCTTGTCAACAATCATCTGAAGATCATGTTGAGAGAAAACGCTCAGTAATGAGATTACTTACCCTAAAATTCCATAGATAAGAGCACAAGAGGCTTGAGATCACACTTCGGCAAAGCTCGCTTTGTGGCTCACTCGTGCGTGGTCCAAGCCTCACCCTATCTTCTGACCTATACTTTAACTACTGGAACCAGCTCCATTTTCGAGCCAGCCAAGCTTTCCAAATTGGATATTCGCAGATAACCGTGAAAATATGGGCACGTTATGGAAAGAATTTGGACGAAGGATTATGGATGGTACATGCCGAGCTTGACAAAACAGAATTAGCCTCATAGATTCAAATAATAATCATTCAGTATATTTTGACTTCGGCATCGAGAAAGCCTACTGTAATGACAAAACTAGTAAAACTGACACCGCTCTCCACGCAAAGACATACTGCAGAAAAACAAACAGTTTCTCTGTCCCTCCACTCCCAACGCTTATTTTCTAGAAAGACACCTGCCAGTTCAAAATCACACCGTCGCCTCACTCCAGTCACGCCCTGCCACCTGTTGCCCGTCAACCCTCACAGCTCATGCTTGTTGGCTTACTGACCACCACGGACCACAAAAAAGGAGAAAAAACAATAGCACTTAGCAGCTATGTGACTTTGGTCTATACGACTCTACTTCATCGTGGGATTCATCACGACCTCTAGTGAAAGGTATGTTGGCCTTCCTGCGCGAGAAGTGGCTCAGCTTGCACTCTCTGAGAAAGTAATTTTCCTTCAAANAAATGCGAGAGCAGATACGAGAAAGCTCGCCGTTCCACATGGCCGCAACTCTGTTAATCGTGATTATCTCGTATGAAGATTTCATAAAAAAGCTCTTAGAAAAACTGGGTAATCCTGCAACGTCAACATGAATTTTTGCTCGCCTGTGTTTTCCATGCTTTCCGATTTAATTACAACAAAAACTGAGCACATATTTGCATGAAACTTTCAGAATACTCAGATGGTTATCCGCTAAGCATTTCTAGCCACACACATCCCTTCGCCTTTTCATCTCTTGCTCTTGTCGTTTAATATTTCAGGCTAAAAAATGAAGTGAAGGTCTTCGAGATGTTCAAACCATTTCAGAACCTGGTTGTGGTTCCATTCACTGTTAACGTAACTCCACTGCCCCTCTGACAGAGGAGCATTTTGGAGTAGACTGCAGATACTGAGTGAAAACGCCCCACCCTGGTTGATAGGCACGACATGCATAGTGCTTTCTCGCCTAATCCCTCTCAGCCTCAAAAATATCGGTTGACAACAGCCCTGCCATCTTCTAACAAAAAGAGCGTTTGATAGTTCGCGTTTCTCAAAACCTGTTCCTCCAGATGCTATCCCCTTCTCGCAAAGCACACGACTCTTCCAGAACCTTCATTAACGTCATCACTCGCAAGAATGCGCACGATCTTTTCAACTGTGACGTCATATATGAGCAAATACATCATATTTTTCGTTTTCAAAATGTCGCGCAGCCAGTGGGAACATATAACGAGGCATTAAAAAATTGAATGAAATACATGAAGTCTTCACCAACACAACAACCATTCAAACAGAAAGGCCTCAAAGAAAGATGGAAAAGGAGAAGTGGAATTACCTGTCTCTGTCAGCAGCATCCAAAACAAAGATAAGAGCTTGTGTACCAGTGTAGTAATGCCTCCACAACGGCCTGATCTTATCCTGACCACCTACGTCCTGAAGTATCTTTCTATTCAAACACATAAACACCCTTTCGTAATGCTGAAAAAAGCGTGAGGTGAATAGAACAACAGCGTGAAACAGGTACACATCAAAGGTACTTACCCATACGTTAAATTTTACATTTTTGTACGTTACGGTTTCAACGTTAAATCCAACGGTAGGTATCGTAGTCACAGATTGACCAAGTTTCAATTTGTACAGGATGGCTAAAAGAATGAATAAAGTTTAAAGACAAATGTGATTTGAATGTCGAAAACTTTGCTAAAGAACCGATTAAAAAATGCTTACTGGTTTTACCCGCTGCATCCAACCCAAGCATCAAGATTCTCATTTCTTTTTTGCCAAAAATTTTCGATAAGAGTTTCCCCATCGTTGATGGAGCGAAACTAAAAATAGTAATAAAATATACATATAAGGCTGGGCACGTCGAACCGCTTCAAACCGAGTTTTAAGCCCGCGAATTCGAGAAAAGTGACTTAGTAGGACCTTACTTCTGATTTCATTTAATGCCGTATTAGCTTCAGATAATCGTTTGTTTTAAGCTGCATTCATACTTCGCAGTCAGTGATGGCGTCAGTCATATTTGCCCTATTTCGGTATTCAACGCAAATTGCTAGGCAGTATATATAATGCTGTAATCAGTTGATATACAAAATGAAGAAGGGAGAACTGGCATGTTTCAGTGTTTTAAAGCCATTAAATCCCACCATGAGTCATCCACCACGTTCAACGATCGACGTCGACACTTTTCGCCCAATGGCTAGCGCGAAGAATAGGTTCTTGATCTCCTCTTCCGATTAGAACGTATACTAAGCCGCTATTAACTCTTTTTCGGACGCAAATATTCAATGGAAGTTCCCAAGATTTCTTTTCGGCATCCCACAGCCTTTACACCATTTTAAAACACGACTTCACTAAATGGGGACAAATGAGAAAGGTTTGAATTCGACTGTTCCAGCCCTTGAACGCACTGCACAAATAAGAAAAGGTTGGCACCACCCACTGAATGTAGATTTTAATCATGACGTCAGGACAGCTTCGATAAGACCGCCCTGACATCATGATTGGAAATACCAGGATCTCGCAGCAAATAGTAAAACAAATAAATCCGGAACTGCGTTGTTATCCACTTCATCAGAGCACTTCAAAGAGCATCTTGATCAAAATTTTCTATGAATAGTTACTAAATATTTCACAATCAAAAACAAGGCTGTCGTTTTGTTTATGTGATCCAACCACATTTTGTGCGAGACTAGTCCGGCGGGTAGTAGTAATAGAAAATAGTGTAGCGGAGCTCGAGCATATATCTACTTATATACGAGAGAAAGCTCAAATTGAACAGAACAATGGGAAACAACGAATCAACATTTCAACCCAAACTCTACCGCTGTTATAACAGTCAAAACATTGGAAAAAGAAAACGAAGAAAATTCTGCCCACATGGGAACGTTACAGAAAGCTTGAGAATCTGATAAATGATTATGCTAATCTAATGAAACTGAGTTTTGAGCCAATGCGAACATAATAAGCAATCCTAGATACTTAAGAATAAGGTTCCACAGATTGGGAAGGTATGACGTAAAAAAACAAGTTGCCCGCAATCACGTACAACGTGCAACACCGTATCTTTTCACCTAATCTGATCCGGGATGGAGTAGGGTGAGGTCTAATTTCATGCTGAGAGTTCTCATTCGCGAACTGGGTGAATTCCTAGTACAGCCATTGGTGTGCAAATAGCACAACATTCTTGGTGGGAACTCTTCTACAACATTGAGCACTTGAACACAGAGAAGGAGGGTTAGCCGGCTTCGCGAGCCAACGATAGTGCTTGGGAACGTTTCATTGCCAAGAAGATGTAGGTTTCCATACACCTCAGCTCAAGAGGAAACTAGCCTCGGGGTGGGTGAATCAATCGAATGTTTAGTTCTCATCACCCCAGCTTTATGCAGTGAGTATTTTCTACGCATCCCTATGATCCACCTCTCCTAAGGCTTAGGTAAAACGTATGCTTTGGCTAGGGACCTCTCTAAACATAAGAACGGTCGCCTCTTTTCTGCGCTCTATCGTACAATATTACGAGAAGGGGTGCCGCCGCTCAAGTACATTCTCACCAGTTTTCATTACTGTGCGGCCATACATAGGTGGTCTACGTTGGCTAACGGCTTAGACGTTTTTTCTCTGGCAGTAGCGAACCGTCGATAGTTGAATTTTCTGATGAAACTTACTTTTTTGCGGGCTCTTTCCTAACCTTTTCGACACTGCTGTCCTTCCTGCCTTTACGTACGCCTCGGAGACCTGGACTTTACGAAAGCAGGATGAATATGCCGTCATCACTAACCAATAAGTTTGCTTCAGAAAAGACGATACTCGGAATTTCCCTAGACGTGCAAGTGCAAAAGGGAATCCGGAATTCCAAGCTCTGTCAACGAACGAAGATCAAGGATGCCGTTGCTTACGCCAAGAAATCGAAGATTAGGTGGGCCAATCATGTTGTGCGATATCGTGATGACCGTTGTAGGGCGGCTACAGGCTGGCTTTCTCTTTACCTGAAACGAACACCGGGAAGGTTGCCAGCGTGGTGATCAGGCTTCTTCACAAATGAATTAATAGAATTCTGAATTAATAGAGTGCTATGCCTTTGTGTCCGTCGAGCAAGGACCAACCACTGGTCCACTCTGGCTCGCATTAGGGACGAATGGGGTCGATACAGGCGCTCCCGCTCGAGGAAGTCGATAATCAACGGAATGACAGGTGACACAGGTGTTATTTTTGGAGAGTTTTTGTTGACTCTGTGGGTTTTTTTTTGAAACGGTGGCCAATTGCCTTGCAATCAGGTACCGTACATCTTTTCCTTGCAGTGTACCCAACTCAAGTAGTAGATATTGACGCAACAATCAATCGGTTGACCGTAAATTATAATCGCTAACCTAAGCTTACAGCTATGCTCACTCATATTTCTCTAACTTTCCAACGGAGTTTGAAAGTTTCACGTCCTAAGAGAGTGCTGCGAGTATGTGGTCACTCACACAAAATCGATGTTGTCGTATGAGAGCGCAATTTCCGTCTGAATGCTCTGCTCGGAGGCGAGCTATGCTGGCTGCAATTGTTGCGTAACTGACAACATCTTGTCAGTGACGCAATAATTCAATCTTCTTGTTCTCCACGTTTGCCCTTCTTAGAAGTAGGGTCGGCGTTCTGGTGTACTGATGCCATCTCTCACTACTGAATGCTTGGTCGGGATGCAGGACAATTAATTTGAAGTTCTCATGCCAGGTATCGAAAAAGCTCTGCTCTTGGCACCTCTTAGAACGTTTTTCCGGTACATAAAAGCTGAGCATGATCTTATGAGCAGTCTTTGTCCTTGCCGTAGGGCATGGCCGTACCATCTTGAGCGAGCTTCGCGCATTTTATCAGCAATAGGGGCTACCCGAAACGCTACTTTATTGCATCGTCGCGAACATGGTACGCCAAAGCTACCAAAGCTGACCATCGTAACATTTTCGCCTCCACTCCATTAAGGCGTGCTTGAATTTCTTTTGTTACAAGCCAGCAGTCTGCACCGGTCATATAGCGTTTCTGCAGACCTCTGATCAAGAAGTATGTGTTGTCGCAGTGAACGCCAGTGGCTGCTTTCATAGTCCGTCGGCCGGCCGTTGGGCCGCCAGGCCGGCGTGCCAGCCGAGGCAGTGCTAGAGCGGAGAAGGGAGGCAGACGGTCGGTCAGCCTCCCCGAAGTTCCGTAAACAAAGAGGGGTCCGGGAACTTCTCCCCTAACACGGCGTCGCACACGCCGCACCCGCCGTCTATCGCAGGATTGCGATGGAAGTTTGGAGCGCGCAATTTGTGAGGTAGTCAATAAAGTCTAATAAACATGAAAACTAAAAAGAAACATAAGGAAAAACCATAAAATCCATTAAAAAAGCGAGCTAGTCAAGGAAAAATATCGCGTCCTATCGATCGGCGGGAGGCGAGATGAGTACGGTAATTGCAGTGACATTTACCGCATGCCGCAAGGGAGAATGCCGCGATAGGGGAGAAGTTCCGTTACCNAGTCAATAAAGTCTAATAAACATGAAAACTAAAAAGAAACATAAGGAAAAACCATAAAATCCATTAAAAAAGCGAGCTAGTCAAGGAAAAATATCGCGTCCTATCGATCGGCGGGAGGCGAGATGAGTACGGTAATTGCAGTGACATTTACCGCATGCCGCAAGGGAGAATGCCGCGATAGGGGAGAAGTTCCGTTACCCAACAAAGAGAGACAAGATCAAAAACCATTTGCACAAGCCCCTGGTTGTTTGATTTTTGATCTTGTTCTTCTTTGTTTTCAGCCCTTCGAAAGGGCTGACCGACTGTTGGCCTCCCTCCTCCCCTCTAGCACTGCCTCCGCTGGCACGCCGGCACCACGGCTAGCGGACCATGAAAGCATCCAATCATCGAGTGTCATGTAGGCAAAGCCGCACCCTCAAGAGAACTGTCTTCAGAGGCCAGATTGCCCTCAGATGCGATTGCTGGTCCCAGATATTCGAAGACAAATATCCGGTGAAGCTCACTGTTGTCAATTTTCATAGCGCCTTGCTCATTTGACTCTGTGATCATGTACCTGGTCTTTCACATTCAGCCGGGGTCGAGTCGGAACGTTGCCAACTAACAGGCCGAGGTTGCTCCTGTCGTTGTAGGCATAGAGAAGTGACCATGGCATTGGCTTTTGAAGGTCTCGTGTAACGACATCCGTGAAGACAACAAATATAATAAATAAGGGGAAAGCGCAAAGCCTTGGTATACCGTGCTGTTGTTTCTACTCGACAAATTGGATTCAAGTTGAGTATGCGCACACTTGCAATAAATACACAGGATAGTGTCTCTGCACTCAACTTTCTCCTACCCCTGCGCTGTTCTGATCACAATGTAATTGCCTTCTTGATCTGTGATACCAGTGAGTGCCTCCCCCCCGAAACACGCACAGATTACAGGCGATCCAATAAGGTGGAAGCTACTCCTATGCAGATATGGATGATGTGTATAGCAGATTTTACGGGTCATCCAGAATATCATTGATCAGTACGTACCGCTCGCAACGATGACGGGGAGTAGGAATAATGAGTGCCCTCTCCACATTGCAAATCTGATTCAGCAGAAGGCTAGAATTTTTTTCAACTCCCAAAACCCACTGAGTTCGCCGGACTATATCCATGTTTGTGAACAGCTCGATAAGCATTTGAAACGCGCTCTGGACTACAAAATTAGACGTGCCTTCGCACCAAGAAATTTACGTAATCTGGCTTTGATGGTGAATAAGTGTACCAAATTTATTCCCAAATCCCATAATCATCAAGGATGATGGAACCAAAATATCGGATGACGCTTCTGAGGTAGAAGCATTTGTCTACTACTTTTGTGGTGTTTTCAGAACGCGAATAAATGTGACACACCTGTCCACCAGCAGTAGCAATTTTAGTAGCAGTTTGTTGTCAGCTCCACTTGTTGCTTCAAACTCAGTTGTCGAGCATTTAGCCACTCTTAAACCTTCTCTCTCACCCACGGCGGACAACATACCACACTACTTCTTCAAATACTTCAGAAGAGCACTTGCTATCCTACTGGCACACACTTTTAGCCCGTCCCTACTTACAAGTCAAGTCCCCACCATCTGGAAACCGTTTTGGTCAGCCCTATACCTAAAGTAACGCAATAAGAATTTCAGACTTCAGGCCCATTAGCATAGTACCTGCTCCAATGAAAGTACTAGAGAGAGTAATGAAAGAACAGCTGCTTTCCTGGGTGGTAGTCCAAAAATGCATTCTTTTGGAACAAAACGGGTTTGTACCATGTAGGAGCGCTCACATTTACTCAGCTGGTTGACTGTTCACATGGCTGGGCGTGGACTATTAATTCGGGTCATAATGTGGACATAGTATACTTTGACTTATCAAAAGCCTTCGACACAGTGTGTCACGCGAGCCTGTTGACCAAATTGGACGCCATCGGGGTGAGAGGGAAGCTCTTGGAGTGGTTTGGTTCCTATCTAGTAAGTATGAGAGTGGTGGTACGCATCTCTAACTGTTATTCTCGCCCGCCAGACTGCACTTCGGGGGTGCCCCAAGGTGGAATCCTATCGCCACTTCTCTCTTAGTCTGCACAAACGATCTGCTGGTGCGGCTGAAAACTCACCCCTCTGTCAGATTGGCGACATTCGCTGATGATATCAAAGTTTAGTTTTTAGTTTAAGTTGCTACCTACACCTCCCATGACAAAGAGATAGTCCAAACAGCATTGAATGAGCCGGTTTGTAATATGATAGAGTGGACCAGAGAGTGGAACCTGAATGTCAACTTTCCCAAAAGCCATCTACTTTCCCTCACCGGAAACTTACTCCAAATTCATTGCCCAGAATAAGGCCACCTTGCCTCTTCTGATCTTGTCAGAGACCTGGGGGTTATAATTAAACGAGGTCTCAAGTGGAAATTTCACATCGGTAAGGTCCATATTAGAGCTATGAGAGTGGTGCACAGTCTATTCAGGAACATTCACTGCTCTGACACTTTTGTATGGATTGGACTTTTCGAGATGTTTGTTTTACCTTTGGTGTGGTATTGTAGTGCAGTGTGTAGTCCCTTTCTGAAGAATGAAATCTGCAAAATTGATAGGGAACAAAAGAGCTCTTAGAGAATCTTCATTACGGAATGTTTCCGAATTCTAATTATCCTCAGAGTCTGCCGTCAAACAGAGACCGTTTGAAGGAACTTAATTTGGAGTGTCTTTATTACAGAGGATTTCAGGCGGACTTGGTTTTAGCGTTCAAGGTTTTGAGAGGTGAGCTGCTGCTTCGACCATCTAAGTATTGAACATTTCGTCCCACGAGTGGAAGAAGTGGTGTTTTTTAAATTTTGTACCGAAAATGGGCCTTTGCAGGCTCACTTCCACCCAGCATAACTTCTTTTGTAGGACCGGTAGATGGCCATGCAAGCTTCTACAATCCGTATTAGCGAGCAAAACGTCCGAAATTTCCAAGAGTTCCAAAAAAGATCAATGTACTCCAAGCCATCGGTGTTGAAGAAGTCACCTGATATCCAATCGAGTTCTTAATTTTATTCCATGACTTTGTTCATACTCTTTTCATTTTGGCATCTCTCTTTCGAGTGAAATCCACATCTCTACAGGGAATGCATGGTTGAATATCTAGGATTACACCTAGCTTGCAGGGTTCACTACGGTGGTCGGTATACCCGTGTGCCGAAGTCCCGGCATGTGCCTGTGATCCGGAGAAGGTCCGTTGCGTGCGTTCGCCGGAATTAGGTCACCCCGCCCACTCCGCGCGCGGCGCACCCCAGCTGAGGTCTTGACGTAACATTACAGTACCACCAAGTTCAGTGGAGCGAGTGATTTGCATTTGTCCGTGTTATCTTCCCTTTGGCTGACTGNTGTGGACCAAGCGGGAATCGTATGCCCCACAGACAACTGCGACATTTGTCAAAGATCGCTTGCTGACGATTCGCATGCGACGACTGCGGCGTGACCTAGTTTTGACGGACGCGCGCAACGAAGCGCACCTCTATGACCCCACCCTGTCGCTAAGAACGCCATGGCCGACCGGTGCAGGTGTTCGCTCGATAACTTACCATTGCTGCCTCAGTCAGGAATACGCCTTCTCGTTCCTAGATTATCATTCTCCACCGACATACTTGCCTAGAACGCATTCACCCCAAAATCCTCTCCTCATTCGTTGGGTACACTAGTTCTTTGGTCCAGCCCTTTACTGATTTAGCCGGCGCGTCTCTATGGACGTATAAAATAAATTAATGAAATAAATAAAATAAGGGCATAAATAAACAAATAATGAAGTAAATAAATCCTTTAAAAACCCGGTGCTGTGAAAGTATCACTATATAAATTCCCGAGAAATATTTGGTTGATATTTCGAGCAAGTCGTTGTCGTCAAAGACGAGAAGTACGTTAGAAGCTCTCCTCCTGTGCTCCAGGTGTTAACACCCAAGTGCACTTAGCCAATGCAACGTTGAAGATTACCGAACTTCGAAGTCATTGTGACAGATAGCGTCGTGAGACACTATGCGTACAAGTTCGAATTTCACGCCGAATACCTGAGGAATTGGCAAACCTTTTTAGCCTTTGCATTTTCTGTCCTACTAAACTGTCTATGATTCTTTCACATCTCTAACTTCATATGAAAACGGTGTCATTTTAAACAGTAGTATCACTCACTAATTACTTCTCCTCTTTGAAAAACACGTCGATAGCAAATTTGGGATATGAATTACCGTGTCCGACTAGTTCACTAACAACACGAAAAGCGTCACAAATTCCACAACTCTTGTCTCCTTCTACCATTTCAGCCGTCATCAGCTCCTATCGTCTCCTTCTACCATTTCAGCCGTCATCAGCTCATATCCGTTTCGCTCACCAGCCCTCCGTTCACACCCGACCCTCGTACCAAGGGCCAAGGTTACACTACATTTGTAGTGTAACCTTGGCACTTGGTAGGAAACCATACCCAGGTATCACCCGTTACCACTTATAAAAAGTTTTTGTAACAAACACTCTACGATCTGTTCACACTCCAAAGCCTACATCAAAGTGAAGAGATTTCACCATGAAATTGAAAGGCGTCACAGACCTAGTGACCCCTGCCTTCTTCGACCCCTTTTTGACCATTACCATTTGATATCTGTTTCTGTCAGCAACAGTTTTTAAACACTGCTCATCAAAGGTCCTAGGCTCCACTGCTACTCGCAAGGCCGTTTCCAACTCATTGATTTTCGCTTTCTTTGAACGCTTAGTAGCCGTTATCAGTTGGTATCAGTTCTGTTTCAACTCCTCTACGACTCTTTTACGTCTCATGTTCTATACAGAATTGTGAAGTCCTCTGTGAATACGAAAGGCTTCACTGACTTCGATCGCCTGTGAGAAGTTATCAAATGTTATCAATTACATGTGCTCCATGGAATTCCGGGGTCCTTTTTATCCCTCCCACACACTAGTATAGTAATATAGTGTGGTTTTTGGTTCTTGATCCGTTGAACTATTTTTTGTCTGTGTGTGTAGGCCCATGAGGTTTTCTATGATTAATATAAAAAGTTTTGGAAAATTCATAAACTGGGGTTTTAGACGCTAGACAACTCCATTCGCTTCAGATCTCACAATCAGTTCCTATTTGACAACGAATACCTCCGAACACAGCGATATAATATTGACGTCTACTTTTTCAGATGAACGAAATGTAAAGCTCCCCAAACACAAGAAAGTCAGTACACAAAGTTCTCAAGCTATAATAGTAGATCGACAGACTTTATTGCATCAATCATATGTACTTTCGAAAGCCTTCAAATGCAACGATGCATGGGAAGTCAGTCGTTTATTGCAGAAAATCTTAACATTTGCTTGATGACAATTCTACAGATATATTTATTGCAAATTCAATATCGGAGGCATGATAGATTGGTGGTCGATTACGCGGCACGATCTGAAATAAAAAAGTAATTTTATGACTTTTTCATAGAACCATTTCGAGAAGGCGGTAAAGCCTGATGATAAGAGCTTATTTATCATCCTGGTAGCGGGTTTAATGAAAAAGGTCTTATCAAACTAATTCGAAGCCATGCCAAGATTCATTGGGAGTCGGACATGGATATCTAGAAAAGTAGCATTATATGATCTATTCTCATCATCTTTCAGTTTGAGACGAAGAAGAGAGTCTTCGGCATCAAATATCTACTGCCCCTACACGTTCCACATTACTTACTAAAGTGTCAAATCATCAGCGTCGGCACTGTGTAACGGACTCTGGGGCTTTTCCTTCTGAGACTCCTCATCAGTTCTACCAATTGCTAACACTTCTTACTACCTGATGTCAGTGTTCATACCGCCTGTACTTTCCTGGCATTAACCTTCTGTCAAACGCACACCCACGCTTATACGTACCCACAAACCCACACTATCAGCGGATTATATGTAGCAGTGGGTAAGGTTGCTCCAGCCTTTCCATATTTTTATTTTTATAGGTCCAACGTTTCGGCTTTTCTCCTTCGTCATGCACCCTTGTTGACAGGTGCTCGTTCACGATTCTACAAGCTGGGAAATGCCCCCCACATTGCAGTTGATATCCATTTGACAACGTAACACTTTAAGGGAACTAAAGTGGGATCTGAGAAGTGATGTCGGTTTTTCAACCAATGTTGAGAGATGACTGATATCAAGTTAAAAGAGAGGAGTCGTAAAATTCAATGTTAATCTTATCTTGGATTTCCATCAACGACATGGCAACGGTTTCCTCACAGCAAGGAAGCTAAAAGCGGTCGAATATGTCCATGGGCATGCTCCTGGATTGCGACGACCACCTAGTTATTTTGCTATTGTGTCGGCGAAACAGAATTGAGGATTGGAGGCTTAAACCTACATTACAACAAACACCCCATTTCTCGCCTGTCTCCGTTCTTGGAACGAAACTGACCGCACCGGTACACTATCGCCTCTACCCTGATTTACGGTCAAGACTGTAATGATTTCGTATGAGGAGGTCGCTTTTTTTTATACCCTTTTATCTTTTCTTCCCAGAGATATACCTTTCAGCAGTTGATCCCAACATTAGTGCGCATAATAATGACAAACAATGACCGACTCCCCATTAATCTCGGCATGGTCCAAGTAATACGTGTTAAGGATTTGACTTAGCCTCCGACATTGACTATGACTCAATTCACGACAGACTTTTCGGCTGAATCGTGTTCTTCGCATAGGGGAAACAACGTTTGTTTTCATCCCGATATCAGTTTCTACAAAGCTTTTCCGACGCCCAATAGTCTGAGAGCCCCGACCGATTCTTTATGAAAATAGGGAGGATTATGGATATGGATCCCTGCCGGTGCTGTTATCATCACAATTCGACAACATTAGTAAATACCACTCAAGAATTCGGATAATTAACTTGCTTGCTCCTATATATGGTTATGGTCATTGCTTAATGGTTCAGTGCTGATATTGGCCGACTAGCTCAACGCGGTGTATGTGCGAGTGCTGATAAGTTATGGCATATAAGCCATTGGCTGCTTTCATAGTCCGCCGGCGTGCCGGCGTGCCGGCGCGCGTGCCGGCCGGCCGGCCGGCGTGCCGGCGGAGGCAGTGCTAGAGGGNAGGAGGGAGGCAGACAGTGTAAGGCAAACAGTCCACGCCCCTTCGAAGGTTGTTTGTTTTCAACCCCTCGAAGGGGCGTGGACTGTTTGCCTATCTGTCTGCCTCCCTCCTCCCCGCTAGCACTGCCTCCGCCGGCACACCGGCCGGCCGGCGGACTATGAAAGCAGCCATAAAGAAGGCGAGGGCAAGCGGGGTGTCGGTAGTGTGGTGGAGCACGTAGGAGCACGGTGTGTAGCGCAATACGGGTTTGAGTCACATCCGAAGCCGAAGCTTTGTCCTCTCGCCTCGTCAACCAAGGAAGACTTTCACCTCGCGTACTGCGGCAAAATAACAGCAGTTAACAGAACATCAAGTCGAAACAACGTTACGCGTTTTTTTCCTCTACCACCAGCTTTCACAATACTATGGCTTGAAAGACACTAGAGGCTTCTTTGAATACTTGCAAAGTTCCATTCAGTATCGACTTTCACACTGCGGTATTGCAGTCATTTTTTAGCATCAAGAGATTTTCTATGCTTATACTCAGATGTTTTTCTGATAAACAAGTAAATAAGCGTAATGAAAAAATCAACTAACCTAGATGTAGATCACTTTGCATTAATTTTATCTTCACTTCTTTTCTGGAATATTGCTCCCGCCCAATAATAAGATATTGCAAGCGTTCCGAGTATTATGGCAATAAGTGTGATGGAAACAGTCGTGTGAAATTGTTGAGACCACAAATTTCTGAAAACTCTGACCAGTATGATCAAAAGCATCAGGGTTCAAGAAGAGGAGGTGTTGAATTCTCATACGAAGATAATGCCACTGAGTCTGTTGTTTAAATTAGTTTAAAACAAAGCTAAAACTGGACGAGTTTCAGGATTATAAGGTCATGTCACAGTTCACGATAATTTTGGGGCATTTAGTTTTTGACGAATAATGAAACTTATAGCCCAGAATATAAGGCAAATTGACGAAGAAAACGCGGAAATCGACGAATACAGGGAAAAATAATGAAGTAAATTCAGGGGTAAGACGAGTTTGCGACGAAAGCAATTTATGGAAGGACGAGGTGTTGGAACACGCGCGCCATCGCATACAGCTGGGCGCAGTAAGCTGCTTACGTGCAGGGTGTAGGTCTCGGTGCAAACGGTGCAACCGGTGTATACGTCGGCTAAGCCGGTTTTGGAGCTCTCACTACGCCTTATCTTGGCCACTTTCCGACCCTAGCGTCTCCTAGGTTCAAATAATACTTAGATAAACGAATTTTGACAGTTAAGCTTTCGGTGGCGTCCCTCGGAGAAGTGTTTCAAGTCCCCTAGCCTCAATAAAGGGAGAAATCTCAAATAAAATCATTTCCAGTGTGAACTGTGCTTCACTGAACTATATGTACCACCAATTTTGCTGGGTAGGGATTCGATTTAGGGCTGTCTTCAAGGTTTCCGTTTCTGTAACTACTCGGTGAGACCATAGTATGTGTTTTGTGTTAGGAGGTGGTTTGACATTTGGTATAAAATAGGGATGTGAGAACTTAGTAACGACTGAGATAAATTTAGGTACGACAGAGATCATTTGCATCTAGGTAAGGAGAGACCTCCATCGTACCTGAACTTATCTTAATTACGCGCTCCTCTCGATCGTAACTAACCTCATCCAAGTTATGAGGTTGATTGCAGAAGTGAAATTCCAGTAGAAAAATAGGGTTGTGGACAGGATAGTTTCCAACACCTGCGGTTTCAGGAGTTTATGAACATGTAGAACAGAAAAACTCGGCCGACCCAAAAATGAAATTCGTGTTATGTAGAAAACATTCTTTTGGTCTTTTTTGGATTTTCACTTATCTTATATCAAATAACGTTTAGAGAAGCGACGTAGTTGTTTGATATTTGGGCATCTCGTCTTTGGAAAGTCACTGAACGCCCTCCGGCTGATGATCAGTTAGACCCTTTCACACTACTACGGAACATTACAATACTTCAGGCTAAATTTGCTACATTGAGGAGAAGTCATCAGCTACTATTTGACCTGGTGGTTAAGTGTTTTATACGCAACTATTGACTATAGAAGAAGATACATTCTACTTTCCGAGATTTCACGGGGAACCTTCAGCCTCGATCCGCACCTCAACTCTTTTACTATGCTACTTCTGTACCGACGCAACCCCAATACAGGTGGAACCCGCACCGCAATCGTCGTTTCGACTGGATGTAACTCATCTACAATTCTCAGATTCGACGAAATTAATCAGAGAGGAGCGAATCGCATCTAAATTGAGGGGTTTTGCACAGAGATGTCATATCCATCTTTCATCTTGCATGACCTTTAACTTTTTGAACCAAAAACGATAAAAATTTTACATCACAAACTAATTTTCTCGAAGTTCCACTTTCTCATCATTTTCATCATTCGCCATCGCTCTCATAACTCATAACTCTCATAACTATTCATTATGAAATTGCATGTTTCAGACTTTTTTATGGCTTACATTTGACATTCGCAATCTCCAACATATCGCTTGTACTGAAGATGCAAAGCGACAGGATTGTAGTAGTCGTAAACAGGAGGGTCGCTCTGATAGATACCATTCTGAGAATACACATGGTTGTTTCTTATATAACCGTTCATCTGCAAGTTTCACTGTATTCCAACTGATGAAAAGAATTGTAAACACCTCACTAATTGAGGACTGTGTTCTTCATGAGTATTGGGAGGAGCTACTGTTTGTGTGTTGTTCAGCACCAACGTAAGAAAGAAAGTATCACGCTAGAACTCTTATCGTGCTCACGGTTCAGTACCATTTGCAGAGAGAAGCATGGGAACCGGAATATTATTCACAAGAATGGGGTCGAATTTGCTACCTAAATACTTATATCAAACAACTCGTGAGGAGTTACAATAATTCTTAAATCCAGCGTAGACCGAAAACAATTTCTATATACATAAAGAACTGCTCCTTTGATGACTGCTGGAATCAGATGTTTATATGAACAAGCCTCGAAATATTTTCAGAGTCTTTTGCAAGAATATGAAGCGCAATGTGAGAATTCACGCATTATAAGATTCAACAACGACCCTTACCTCCATACTTGCGAGCAGCATTTCACACTATGCAACAAACAAAACTTTGGGGGTTTTTTTAAGTTCCACAAAAATTTGAAAGCGCCTCTATTAGTGCTGTATGCGCTCTCTACAGCTACTTATGTATGAATGATATGAATCGTCGGTCACCAATCAAGGCATGGGTGGTCGCTTCAACTCGGAAAGGCGGTTCGGCATTTTCGTGGGGAGGGAAGGGAATACCGCGTTGAACTTATGCACTGTCTGTCCGAGAAAGGCAAACGAGGAGACACGTTCGGCAGGAACTCTCTAAATATTGCGTAATCCGTTCGTTCCTATCGTGAGCCGTTGTAACAGGTTGATGCAGAAGTCTTTACACATTCAGACGTACGTTTTAGATTGTTCAGCAGTTCTTTTGAAACCCTGCATCCACTACTATCTGCCAGTTATCGCACCGCTAATGGCGGGCTCTCCTTCTCCTTGTGTCAGGGTTGATCCGGCGCCTGCACTCGTTCAAGTTTGAAATCTCTGGTCCAAGAGAACAGGAGCTATTGGTTTCCAGCAAAACACATACACACACATGCGGACACATTTCGTGCGTTGGTCTCATTCCCTACCGCTACTATTCCACCTTGACTGCGTGTTTTCATTCGAAGTACGGTCATTTCGTCACGCCCCGCACATCCCCCCT
>UZAF01018681.1:17040-30585 GCA_900617895.1 Haemonchus placei | reverse complement strand
TGAAACAGTGCTGCGTGCGCGAAGAGCTCTAATGGGGTTACGCGTGAATCGCGCGCCCCCCATCACTCCCCTGGTATCGATATTTCTGTACCTTTTCGAAAGCCTTTCCAAGATCGTCTACTATTGAATGCGTGCACTTCTCGGAACATGGTTTTTTCGAGTTCAGGTGAAGCCCATTCTCCATCAGTACTTTCAACCCTTTCTGCAGATTGCTCTAGAGTTCTTCTCTGTTCTCAGAACGATGTCACCAGCGTAGAGGGCGGTCTTCTTAGTCGTTCCAATCCTTTTGGGATGACATTCACTGTAACAGGAAGAGGAGCGGTCTCAAAGCTGATCCTTGTCGTGAAGCGATCGTGACGTCTATCGCCTTTGATAGGCCGCGAGGGGTGTGACCCTCTTATTATTAGATCTATCATATGTTTACTTGACGAGCAAAATCAGGTGTTCAGCTACCCCAAGAGACGGTAATAGCTACTTCCAAATCGAGGAACTTTAGATAGCGAGGTCTACGTTTTTCTCAATACTTCTCCATCACTTTTCTCGCTATGGAGATGGCATCTGTTGTACACCTTGCTAGCATGAAGCCGAACAACTCCTGATATCGACACCAGTTCCTTCAGTGTTGAATCAAGAAACCGGAACAGTTCTCTCAAACTTGAGTAGACCAGTCACTCGCACAGTTTCATCGTGTGAGCAGTCAACCTGATTCCCTGCTAGTTGGAATACTCCATCGCGCACTCTTCTTCCCGAATATGGGACCGATGGTACTGCTCTTCCAGGCATCTGGAATACTTCCTTTAGTGGGTCATTGTGTTCATGAATTTAGCGATTCACCCAATCCCATCTAATCCCGTTCTCTCCAGGCGTTCTCCAGGCCTCGAAGAGTACCCCTCCAGACCGGTTGCCTTCGCAGCCTTCATATTCTACAGAACCCCTGAACCCCCTCCGTCCAAAATGCGACGGAGAAAGCCAGCGCACCTTCCTGAGACCTGTTCTCACGGTGAACTCTTCGTTTAGGAGGCTAAAAAAGTATTTACCAGTCTCGCATGACCTCTTCAGGTTCCTTGGGATTGCACCGTCATTGCCCTTTACAACCCTCACTATTTCGAATCTTCTGCAGCTCGATGCCAAACTTTGGCCAACCGGAAGACGAATTTATTTCCATCTCGACCGTTGAGCTTCTCGTGCAGGGTGTCCATCTCCGTACTCTTTGCTTTTGCTACGGAAGACTTGGCGAGACCCTTGCAACTTCTTTAGGCAGCTAGATCTTTCAGAGTGCACTTCCTTTGGAAGCGCTTGTAAGTTGCTTTCCTTTGCCCACAACTCGCTGAACTTCGTCGCTCCTGAACCACGCTTTTTTGTATGCAGAATAGGCGTTTCGAGTTTCATCACCGTTCCCCTCGTACATCGTATGAGATCCACGGTCTCGCTCCAATATGCTAGTTCAATCTTCCGGGATCTGAAAGACCAGCTTCCAATGCTTTCCATTTGAGTTCGTCTTTCTCGGCTCGGTGCCATTTCCATCACAGGATCCTTCGCTCCGTTCTTCTTTTTCTCTCGAGAAACTCGACAGCTATGTCTGCTAGAAAAGACCTCTGCTTTCGCGAGCTACATCCTCGCCAAGCAGTACTTCGATGTATCTGCTTCCGCTTGTCTCCCTCTAGTGCTGTAGATGATCCTCTGTGTTTCCCTTTTAGCGAGGAACTGTCAGGGTCGTGGGCTGTAGTCATGCGGTTTGCCAGGTCGTGGGCCGTAGTCATGCCTGAGATCTTTTATCCTTCTCCGTTTCTGACTCCAACTCCTCTACCAACTCAAACCCTTTCAAGCCCCCTCCATTAACTACCAACCTGCCCATTCGGATTACCTGATGTGGTGAGATAGTCTCCTTCTGGAGTTGATCTGATTGCATCGTCGACGTTTAAACAGAACTCATCTTTTTCACATTCGGTGCATCAGCTTTGTGGGGCATACAAGGATATTATTGCACAGTACCCCTTTTTCGTGCCGACCATCACAGTCATGATTCGACCGCTGACAATGTTGGCAGTGGAGACAGAGACTTTAAAGACACAGTTCACGATAATTCGAGGGGCGGGAAAGCCCGCTTTTCCTCCCCAAGATCGATGTCACTTCAGACGAGCGTCAAGGGAATGGACGAGAATGAGACCAGAAAAATGAAGAAGAGTGGAGCGTTCGGACAAGCTATACAATGTATCTCACTGCGTACTTGTGGGTACGGGTGCGAATAACATAATAATAACATTGACAATAACAAGCAAAAATCCATTCATTTACAAGCATAAGTGAACAAAAAACGCTTGTATTATAACAGCAAAGGTAACTCACCTTTTTCAGCCTCTAGGAGTAGGACATTAAAAAAGGGATCGCGGCAGCAAGAAGAATAACAGAGGAAAAAAGAAACTAAATAGGTAGCGGAGCACTTACGTATCAACTTGAAGGGTATGAAGAAATACGCATCAAGACGTCGAATCGAGATGTTGCTAACACTGGGTTGTTGTAACAATTATTTCCTTATTAACGACATTAACAATCATAAGTTCTACGAGTGTCCGAAAAATTTCGTCGTAGTTGTAAAAGAATGTCACGCGCGAACGCGCCGAAGTAGAATTATAGATAGGCCTCTCAGGATCGGAATGAGTTATGACTGTCGATGGACAGCATGGCTTGTCACGCTCGCTCGCTGCCCTCCCTTGTCACCTACTAAAGATTCCATGTTCGCTTCTCTTACGAAGAGATGTGCCTTAACAGAGTTTATCGATGCAGACATTTACTTTCCCCAACAGCCACATAATCCCAGCCTCTCCTCGGTGCAATCTTTTCCTTACTTTGAGGAAAAATGAAAGGACGACATCAAGTCTTCGTTTCATCAGTTCCTTCCTTCTAAGACAAACTACGCAGAATTTGCTTTCGCGCAGCACCCTCCTGCGTTTACCACACAACTTGACTGAGCACGAGCGAGTTCATAGATGCTGGAAGCCGCAAACGAAAGACAACAGAGATAGACTTTAACATAAGGACAGGATGAAAAGCGAATATCATGTAAAACACCGGAAATTGCAATGACTACAAACAAATCTGAAGCCTCAACCCGATTCAAAGCGTCACTCACACCAACAAAGATGTGATCCTATTCTTCTTCCGCTTCACAGGAGGTTTGTGTTATGATTTTGTTCACGAGAGTACCGCTGCTCTACGAATAACTGTTAGAGTACTTCCTCTGTAAATAACTCTAAGAGTGCTCTGCGAGTAACTGTAAGGGATTGTATCTCCAGCCCCCATCTCACACCAATTACAAGGAATGTCTCTGATTATGATAGGCAATGCTCGAAAACAGCATACGGAAACAAAGACGGAGGAGCTGGAAGGACTAGGTATCAACTGGCCACCCGACACACCCATACTTACCTGATCTTGGCTTTTGAAAACATCCTACTTCCGAAAGCCTACATACCTACTTCCAAAGGAAAAAAAAACTGAACAAGGACAGGAAGTCAGGTGTGCAGTCAATCAAAAGCGTCGCAATCCTTGTCTTTTCGAAAGAATGGTCAATGTTCATTCAATGTTGATGAAGGGACGTCGTGAAAAAGAAGAGCCTTCGCTAATGATTCAGTTCAACAAGGTTTTAATTATTATCTTTCATGTGTATACCATTCGGGTTCCACGGACTAACGTGTGCTTCACTCCAAGGAACGCACTGAATCGAAATGACTCTTTGATCTGAGCTCCACCCCTAAAAAATTCTGGCTATAGGTTCGGAAACGCTCAGCTCGCCGCAGATGAGCCTTCTTCGGCTGATTTGTTGATCGATTCTCAACCTTTGCACATTTTTTCCGCTGTCTGGGCATTTTGGTGTAAATTTATGAAGACTTCTTCGTTGCACCGTTCATTAGGATGAATGCTCTGCCTACAGGGAACGCATTCCGCTGAGCCATTACTGCTCTATTGATCTTGCCCGAAGCCTCAGTCTCCAAGTTGATCCAACTTCTTCAGGTGATAACGAATTTCAGGTTGAAGAGACAGACTGAAACTAACTCTTCATAAATATTGAGCAATGATGATCGCTTCGTATATGAAACGGTAAGGTTACGGAGCCCCGATCGCGTTCATTTAGTGGAAGGTTCTGCAGTTTGAATATTTCCGCGCGTGGGCATACGCATGCAATTCATAGGAGCGCGCCTGTATAGTGCGGCTCAGTAGTTGGAATTCTCCTGTTATTCATGATGGCGTTCATTCGTTAGAAGGTTCTGCGGCTTGAATCATTTCTGCACGCGAGGCCTCGCACGTTGCTGGCTGTTGTTCTCCTGCTCCCTACACATTATTATTCTCCCTGACTATTCTGTTTTCATTACTGTCGTGGATTCGATGGCATATCGTATTTTTCTGCAAATATGCAAAAGATACCGCTGTCGGTAAACGAACTCTGATGTAGATTCTCCTCTTGGGCTTTGCACCTGTTGAATTGAGCATATAGCATAATGACCCTGGTGTGGTTTAGAATAGAGGACAAAAGTTATGTACTCCACAAGTCGAAAATACTCTAAGGGTGATTTCATTCCATTCTTCACAAACCGCAAAAATGAAACAAGAACCTCTCTGGAATTATTGATACCTCGTAACAATTCAATGCTAATATCTTCCTGTATACCTGAGCGTGAAATAGTTACTTTGTGCCGGTTAGCTTATTAATCTGACAGTTTAGGATTTGCCTGCCTATCTTCCCATCCGCAACAATTTCCATGATTATTATTAAGATGTCTACGGATCTCCTTCACTGTGAGTTCTCTCTCACCGAAGGATCCCCAGCCAGTTAGTGAGGAGGCTACGTAGGGCGTCCCCAGGTGATGGATAGGGGAATAAATCGCCGACCAAAAGTCACCGGTACTTTCCCAGAGACGCAGGTGGATTCAGGGGATGGACTCCTTGATTCTGCTGTGCTGGGTCGATATACCCTCTGCATCTCGCAGGCGTATCCACGCATACGTGTGTGGAGAGTCTGTGGGTGCAGTTGGTTTCCTGCCCTTCGACTCGGCCAAAAGCTTGCATTCGAGTGACTGGAAAGTAACTGGGAGGCGGATTCGGGCCGCCTCCAAATACAAAGCTTTTCGTCCACTTCGGGAAAGCCTGGCAAGCCTCCGTAGTCAACCCAGCCCCAGAGCCTGACAAGCTGCACGTTGGCTATCTACACGCCAAAAACAGTTATAGAAATGAGCCTCATTCCCCTGAGGGAGCCCCCAATACGGCAGCGGTGAGTAGGACCGCTCGGTAGAGGCTGCTAAAATCTCAGGGCCAAAACAGGCTGCCCAAAAGGAGGACTAAGATGGCGATCTGTACTTTCAACGCACGGACGCTTGCATCGGAAACGTGTACAGAAGACCTGATGATACAAGCTAGGAAGATCAAGTACGACACACCGAGAAATGTTGCTTGGATCATGCGACAGCAGAGGCGTCGGCGGCGTAGGTGTCCTCGTCAATGCGCACTTGGCCATACGCATCGATTCGTACGAAAGCTTAGCCACCCCAATCAGACGCTCAACCATAGCTCTAGCCATCTTCGTTGCCTACGCTTCAACATCAAGCTACGAAGAAGAGGAGTTGAAGGCGTTTTATATGGATCTGGAGAGGCTCTACAGAGGAGACCACGCTTTTTCCATGGTCATCGTAGGTGATTTTAACGCCAAGATTGACCTCAGAAGAACGGCTGAAGAACCCCACTTCGGGACTCACGGAATGGAATGAGGAGGGTGAAAGGCAGACGTGGGAGTCACCTGGTGGACAGTTCCATAATGAAATAGACCACGTCATCTTCAATCGGTTTTGCCTGACTGACGTCGCTGTTGTTCCGAAGTTCTACACGGGATCAGACCATTGTCTCCTCCGCGCTGGATTCCGCTTCTCAGTGCGTGCGGAGAGAACTATGAAGTTTAGGAAACAAAGCCCCGAGACCTCCATCAACTGGGGCCACTTCGCTTCCTTTGCGAGCAAATGGGAAGATTCCGTGAACGACAACATCGATGAAGAAAACAACCGGCTCGTCGGACATCTTCACGATAACGCTAGGAAAGCAGAGAGTTTACAAGAAATCAAGAGACGACTCTCCTCGAAGACTCTCGAACTGATACGCCAGCGTGGAATCGCGCGAGCCACAGGCAATCACCAACAAACGTCCGAACTCGCGAAGCTATGCAGAAAAGCGATAAAGGAAGATCTGAAAGAAAGAAGAGCAGCAGTTATTGACGAAGCCGCCGAGGCTAAAAAGAGCATTCGCAAGGCCCGACGGAGCTTCGCTAATTACAAGGTCAAGACGACGTCCCTTCCTCGTCCTGACGGAACACTTACTGCATCTCGACGGAGAAGGTCATCTACGACTTCTACTCAGATCTCTTCGACAGCCACGCCTACCTGCCTACCACCATCTTAGGCAAGGCGAATATATCGCTCCTTCGGTTCTCCTTTCCGAAATACGACATGCCATCACGTCGATGAAGAACTGTACGGCGCGCGGTTCCGATAGGATCAAACCAGAACACCTGAAGAGTCTTCCTTCATTCATCGTCAGAACTCTGGCTGGGCTCATCACGCGGTGCCTGCCGGAATGCAAACTGCCCACGTCGTGGAAAACTAGCAAGATTGTGTTGCTGTATAAAAAGGGAGATCCAGACGATATTGGCTATTATCGCCCAATCTGCCTGCTGTCTATAATCTACAAGCTTTTCACTCGTATCATCTTGGCACATTGAAGTATCACGATAGTACAAAATGCAGTTACGTCTTACGTTCATCGAAAGCCTTTGATACCGTCGGGACAGAAGCGGTAATAGAGCCGCGGGCAACCAGGGTGTTCCTACTAAATATGTAAGGATGCTTCTGGAGCTCTACAACAACTCCACGACGAGGATCTCGCCATTCTATAAAGAAGTCATCTCAACTTGGAGAGAGGTGTTCGGCAGGGCGATACCATTTCGCCCAAACTCTTCAGTGTCGCTCTCGAGAATACCATGCGTCATTTGGAATGGGAAGACTTGGGAGTGAAGGTCGACGGCGGCTACCTACATCTTAAACTGCTTTTCAGACGACATCGTACTTATAACACCGAACATCGAGCAGGCAGAACGAATGCTGGGCGAGTTTAACAGTGTTTGTGGAAAGATCGGTTTGAGACTGAACTTAACGAAGACGAAGTTCATGAAGAACGGATTGGTACCTGATTCTCTTTTCACGCTGAACGGAAAGAACATCTTCGAATGCTGTAGCTATGTGAATCTAGGGCGGGAAGTCAACATGATGAACGACCTAGCTCTAGAGCTGTGTAGAAGGAAAGGCGCCGTGTGGGGAGCACTCAAGAATATCGAGGGAGTAGTGAAGAAGACAAAGAACATCCGGCTCCGCGCTCACCTTTTCTCAATGTTCGCTCAATGCTGTCCTTCCTGCTTTGACGTACGCCTCGGAGACTTGGGCTCTACGAAAGCAGGATGAGCATGCTGTCAGCGTTACTCAACGCGCTTCGGAAAGGACGATGCTCGGAATTTCCCTATACACGCAAGAGCAGAAGGGAATCCGGAGTTCCCAGCTCCGTCGACGAACGAAGATCAGGGATGCCGTTGATTACGCCAGGAGATCGAAGATCAAGTGGGCCGGGCACGTCATTATATAGTGTTGACTGTTGGTCTAGGGCGGTTACGGAATGGATCCCTCGGGATGTCAAGCGAACACCAGGATGGTCAGACTTCTTCACGAAAGCTTTGAACGAAAGGAGTGTTTTGCCACGTGTCCCTCGAGCGAGTGGGATTCACTGAAGCACTCTGGCTCGTGACAGGGACGAATGGAGACGCTACTGGCGCCCGCTAGAGGAAATCGATGATCAACGGGACGACAGGTGATACAGATGATTATTAAGATGAAGATATGGGATTCCTTCCCCAGAGTGAAGTAGTAACGATTAGGAGGGGCTGAAGGATAGCTTAGAAGCACTAATTATATTACAAGGGAACAAACTTTGCTTCGTTAGTCCCAACCGATTGGTAGTCATTAGTATCGATTTGTGACGTGAATAATCAGGTCCATTACTTAGTTTGATCCCATGGTAGAGTAATCAGAATGATAGGGCATACACACACGGGAACATTGGTACTTCAGCACTATCATTTTAACAGTTTTCGAAAGCACCACTTTAGGTTGTCGTGATTTGATAGCGTTGCCTTAGTAACCAGCCTCCCTCTGCAGTAAATAATGCAGTGCGAGCTTTGAATTAATAGGAATATTACATTAACCTTTCCGAAGACAGGAGCTCAAAACTCACGACCCTCTCTTTTCCAATGATCTCGGTACGGGTTTGACGGTGAATTTCCCGGTGTCATTTCGAACCGTGGCATTTTTAGATGTCATTTTAATGAAGAAGGAAACAATAAGTCCATTCCCACAATCAGGCCTACTTTGTCTCAACAGCATTTGCTAGAAGGAAATGGAGATAACAAAAGTGAATGCCCAGTGAACATGTCTGTACATGAGTCTGAATGGAAGAAAATAAATAGAATTCAAAGTTCTAAAAGAATAAGAACTTAATCCCTCTCTTGAAGCTACGCGAGGGTCGTGACGCTGCATGCTCACGACAACAGATGTGAATATTAAGAGGAGGGTCTGCACAATTATTCCTTACCCATAGCATTATAGCATGCAGTGACAGTGGTCACAGATCTGCCCAGAAGAAACAGGGTGTGAGAAGATCAAGACGTATCGTATTTATGGTGGTGAGCGCAGGAATCACTAGGTGGAATACTAGCCTAGTAGTAGGACCAGCAACGTGAAAGACTACTGCAATGTTAAAGTGATAGACTTCTGAAGATTAAAGCGCTCCAATGGCTGCTTTCATAGTCCGGCGGCCGACCCGCGAGCGCGCGCGCCGGCAGGGGGACTACTCGGCCTGTGGTATCGATCAGGATTTAGTTGTAAACAAGTGGCAAGCGCCGCCCCCGGCCGGCGGATTATGAAAGCAGCCAATGTTTAATGCGTTCAAATATGCGCGCACGTGAAGATTATTCTGCAGAATCTTCCACTAAAGAGACGCGATCCGGAGCCCCTTCGCACAGAGTTGACATTTTTTGATCCCAGTTCTGCCCGTGTCCGTTCAAGTCTCGTCTGCTTCAGGATTTTGACCAACTTTCTTGAGCAGCCCCTATGCACACTTTTCCAATTCAATTTTAAAATTTCAAAGCAGACTGAGGGTACTTGATGGCTCCGCCTACCTCACTGCAGACCCCTCCAACCACGAAAGTTTGACCATCGTTCTTTTAGCTGTCCCTAATAATTTTTTCCGCATTCTAGAACATTTCAGAGAATAGAGTCGAGAAGTGTTGATCTTACAGGGGAAAGATCCCAAGTCGAAGTGGCCATATGGAATGAGTTTTGTGCTATTAAACATGTATCTCCGGGTACCGATTCCGAATCTGCTCCCCGAATCTGCCAAACGATTCTCTAAATGAAGTTATGAAGGTGATTTCAGGTAAAAGCTCAACATAAACAAGCACCTAAGACATGGACGCAAGAGCGTTCACCGCGGGGATTTGAAGCAGTGTAAGCATGACGCGACATAAGTATAAGGCCATGGATAGAGTTTTGCGAAGGTCGCGGTTTCTGCATTTTGCAGGAGTTTTCCTCAAGAACCGTAAAACTTTTGTACGCTGACTTTACCAGTTTCAGGGCCTTCTTGATGCTTAGGATAATTCGGTTCCAACATAAATCGTACAATATCACCACTAACACAAAGCTCACCTGGTACATCACTTTCTCTGTAGGACCTCTGAAGGAAATCACACGTTGCGATTCTTAGCCTCAAGAGGCTCGAAGAGAGTAGAAAGGGTCGAGCAGACAGTCTCTGCTAGAAGCCGCTCTTTCACAGTTATGTGTTGCCTTCTCACCGATGGCCACTTATTGTTAGATCAGAAGGCGTCAGTGTTAATCCAGGCCTTGGCAGGAATATTGTGCGTTACTCTACCTTTATAGACCTAGCTTTAATAAGAAGCTAGTGGCGAGATACTAAAGCAGGAACTTCCGTGCGAGATTTGGGGCACGCTTAAAAACGCTAGGGTGGCACTCACCAAATATTGTTGATGTGGACTCTAAAGCATTTTTCAAAGGCGTTTATTCCTGCTTGTCGTTAAGTGATATGCTTCAAATATCACCACATGAGCAAAATGATCACAACTTTTGCATGTACATTTACGACTCCACCCTCTGCTCACTGTCACTTCTCTACTTTCTCAACTCATATTCCTGGAATTAGAGGATTTCTTTTTGCTTTGAGATGCCGCTGTATTCTTAAGCACTTATCCAGGTGATTCGGAGACGCCTGTGGCTGCTTTCATAGTCCGCCGGCCGGGGGCGGCACTTGCCCCTAGTTTACAACTGACTTGGTCGATACCGTTGGCCGAGTGGTCCCCCGGCCTGCACGCTCGCTCGCTCACGCGCTTGCGGGCAGGCCGCTGGACTATGAAAGCAGCCTGTAAGGTCCTCTTCCGTTCGGTTTAGTACGTGATTCGAAGAAAAAGTCTTAAGCAATTTTTTCATTCTTCGCTTTTTTTTTGAAAAACTTACTCGTTTCAGATATTTTGCGATTAACTATTGATCTGCTTATAAAGAGATGAGAGTCATCATACTACGAATGTAAAATAATAGAAGAGCAAGGGGGTTGCGATCATACAGGATTATTTGGGTAGGAACCTCCTCAGGCATCAAAATGGCCGCTGAAGATGGTAAAACCAGCATACAAAGATTTCCCGGTTCCAGAGAAAAATGCCCCGCAAAATGCCAATCAAAGGTGTGGGGATCCGAAGCGTCATGCCCATGCTCCAAGTCACTCCTGTGCACTCTTGCTTCCATATCTCAAGTGCTTAATTGTGTCAAGCATTCACCTGAAATCATCATCACAACTTTGTTCAAAGAATTGTTTGGCAAATTTAGGAGGCAGACTCTTACTTACTCGAACACTTGGACGCTCGTTGTCGGCTGATAATATTCAGCATCGAGCACACGCTCCCCTCCTTTTTGACAATCTTTAGCGGTTCGGGACCAATGTTGGCCACAATTTTCCTGAAGTTCCTTTAGTGAGTCACTCTGTTTCGTTGCAGGACGGCCAAGTGTGCGCTTAACCTCACGTGGGTACCAGAATGTATGAATGTAAAAAAGTGGTCCACCGGTCGTCCGTGCGTCTGACCATGTGTCCCACCCATCGTTAATTTGTGTTCCACAAATGCCTGACATTGAGCGCGTATGTGCACTGCGAAGGTTGAGACTACTCTGCACTGTGCGGTTGATGTTCAACAGAGTCCGCTCCAACGCTATTTGAGCGCGATTCAGCATTAGCGTTGAAGACTTGTTCTCTCCCCTCCCCCCTCCCCCACGTTTCGGATAAGTAGCAGGGTGCGGGCAATGTTGTAGAGTCGAAGAGATTGACTCGTATTCGCTTGTCCGATACTAGCTGAGCCGCCTCCTTGATGTTTCTCATTCGCACAATAACCTGCTTGTTCGACTCGTCGATAGCAGTCTAGTTGTCTATCGAGTCTGTTTAGAATAATCTTACAAGGGAAGCATCCCAAGTCAAATTGGCCATTTAAAATGAGACCTACATTGCTAAACGTACGCCGGGTGCTGATTTCGAATCTGCTTTCCAAACTTGCCGAACGATTCTCTTGACGAAGTTACGGAGGTGATTCAGGTAAGTCCCTAAAGGCACAGTTCACGATAATTTTGGCTAATCCAGATTATGACGAAAAGTGGAAGACAAGGTCGAAAATAGGGCGATGAAGTTGGAGAAACTGTGTATCGGTGTTTCCAGAGTGAAAAAGGCTTCTAAAAACCGTTAAAAAGGGGACTGGACGAGAACGAGACCGGAAGAATGAAGAAGAGTGGGGCGTTTGGACGAGCTATACAATGTGTCTCACTGCGTACGTGTGGGTTCTGGTACGAATAACAGACTATGGTAAGCCAAAATTCATTCACCTATAAGCATAAGTAAACAAAAAAAACCTATTAATAGCAAAAGTAGTTCAACTTTTTCAGCCTCTAGGAGTAGGAAATTAAATAAGGGATCGCGGCAGCAAAAAGTATAACAGAGGAGGAAAGAATGAGAGAAAAACATCCCTTCATCACTCGGCGACCAGCTTATTGTGGTGGGTCCTAGAACGAATAGTTGCAATCTGTATTGTCTCGACACTCGTCTGACGTGATGACGAGACATCGAGCGAGAGGCGGGAAAGCCACTGACGTTCCCGCCCATTGAATTATCGTGAACTGTGCCTTTAACGTGAACAAGCACTTAAGACATGGAAGCAGGAACGTACATGGCGGTGATTCAAAGCAGGGATAAGCGTGACGCTCCATAGGCATGAGGTCGTGTATCAAGTTTTGTGAGGGATGTTGTATTTGCGTTTTGCGGGGCGTTTTCCTCAAGAACAAGAAATTGCTGAAGCTGCTATGCTAATTTTACCACCTTCAGCAGCCTTTGATGTTAGCGTGTCAAGAAAGTTTTGAGAAAATCAGTTTGTTTTTTTTTCAGTACAAAATAACTACAGCAATAAACTTAGATCACTGACCGAAGTAGTGGCCCCTCTTAGCCACAATGTCTCTCCACTAGCCAGGCAGGGCACTGTCATTCCTCCGATATCAAGGAAGGTGTGACGCAATTCATTCATTTGCCACCTACTTGACTTCTCGAGAGTTGAATTTTTCCCTGCAGAGCAGGCCTATGAACTTCTGAAAGCATAGCAGTCATATGGGATATGGTCAGATGAATATGTGGGGATTTGGGTAACCAGGTTATACCAAGTCTTTCCAGCTCATCCATCGAAGTCCTCGCGTCGATTAATGAGCTGGAAAGAATTGGTCTATCTCGATCCCCACACATTCATATGACCTTGTGGATCAGCTTCGTAATGGGGAAACAGAAGGCTCCAGTACCCGTATCAAAGGCACATCGTCCGGTCAACGATTACTTACTTCGAACGACCACGTCGAATACCGATTCGTTATAGTATTATCTATGAACAATGCCGCTTTCCCTGCTATAGAAACTATAGTCCCACTTTAGCGCGTTCGCGAGCAACATGCTCTCAAAGTTGAGAAGCAAAATTTCCTCAACACTTTCCTGACACCCTAATTTATGGTGAAAATGTAGTTCGGGTGAGAGGAAGGGCGCTATTTCGAATCATTGAGGGCTAGAGCGCAGAAAAAGAAGAGTAGCCGAGCCCGTAATGGTGCTTGGGAACGTTTCACGACTTTTTTATTATAAATGTGTACGTTCACCTAAGCCTGAAAAGGGAAGGAGCTCCTGGGTGAGTGAGCCAATTGTATGTTCAATCTTTATCCTATTTTATTTTTTGCACGAGATTACAATCTTACCCACCCTGGAACTTTCTCCCTTCTGAAAGTTCGGTAAAAACAATATTTTTAGGGTAAAAATTATCTGTAAGCACAAGGTTGGCTGCCCCTCCCTCTCTGCTCTACGTTCTTGCTTTCAATGATTCACTACCCC
>UZAF01018681.1:2008-15737 GCA_900617895.1 Haemonchus placei | reverse complement strand
AAGTGCTATCAGTTCTTCAGTTGATCCGAAATTTTCCAAGAGGTAAGCGTTACATGAGCTCATTTATCACCATCAATGCACAACTCGCCAGAGGAAATCTGATTCTTACAGACCCAAAGGCATCCCTGGCTCTAGCTAACCTATGTGGTGTCGTGAGGTGAGGAACTGACGCTCCCCGCAGGATTTAAAGTTTGAAGAGGCTGCATCGGTAAATCTAGCCCGAATTTGAACCAAAATTCTGGCACAGTATGTTTTTTTAAACATGCTTTTTTAACCACCCCTAAGAGATTCTTCCGGTAAGACGCAACTCTCACTGAACCCACTGGGAGCACGGTTCATTCTGAATTATAACTTTTCATGTGAAACGGAATTTTCAAAGAAATACGGGTCGCATGATTACATGATTATTGTGGACCTAATGCCATTATACTTCTGCTATTTTCGTTGATAAGGTGAGGTAAAGAATTTATCTCTCTGCTGATATGAAGCAATGTCGACCTTTCCAGTAAGTCTGACATTTTCGGATGGGTCTAACTTTTTGTAATGAATGAACTCCATTCACAAAGATTCATAGTCAAAGAAGTATTAGCCATTATTATAATGAGCTAGTTCATTTTATATTCATCGAAAGGAAATCCCAGATGATTTGTACCAATCTTTGTTCCTACTACATAAGAATCCTACTACATAAGAATCCTTGTACTTTGTCAGTAAGAAGTTCCAGTGTCGCAGTACTGGCTTCACTATGTACTCACTACCTTCCGCAGAACTCATTCCACCCCATTAACGTACCCATCCATTTACTGCTTTACATGTGAAGAGGGAAATGTGAGAGTTTCGTTGAGAGAATGGGTTTTCCATATCACTACCTTTATCATAATCACAAACGTTTGCGGACGGACACACCGACATACCGACATACCGACATACAGACAAACCGACAAACCGACACACCAAGTTTCTACTTTATAAATGAGAGAGATTGCAGGTTAATATTGGTAAATACTCACAATACACCCACGCTCCAAATATAGAAATTTCGCATGATTAGATTCAGTAGGAAAGGAGTTACAACTGAATTGTATGGCTGAAGAGCCATTTCACCGAAGACTTGAGCGCTACTGTACATATGTACACAGGGTGTTCCAAAATTATGGGCGAGGGAGTTCAGAAACCTCTAATGTAGTAGCAATTTATCAAATTCACTTCACCCGCTAATAATTAGTTGCACAAGTAGATTTTCTTGCAATATGCATGGTTAGTGAAAATTCCAATATCTTCAAGATGACCAAGGCTCATCCAATGCCACTTGCAATCATTGGCACGCGAGAGGCGGAAGGGTTTTATGAAATTTTTTGTAACTGTTATAATATCCGTCCGTTCAGAAGGCTACCAAACGATATAGATGAGAATCAATCAACAACAATTTAAGGAGTGGAAAGGCCAGTGTTTCTAAAGATAGGACTGTTGAAAATGTTCGTTTGCGAGTCGATCGCGATCGCGGATGACCTATCAAAAGAAAAGGCAAAGGACCAGGACTTGTCGAGGTTGTCGGTGGGACTGATTGTCAGGCAAAAGTTTTAGTGCCGTTTCTATCGTATGCAGAAATATCGCTTAATTTCCGACCTCTACAGACAATGTGGGGCGAAAAGATGCAGAAAGTGTTCAACCCACTGTGTCACGTGGAAAGGAGACACGCAACCTTCATAGGTTACTCTAGCTAAAAAATGTTTACGAAAAAACCATCCCACGACGGATAAAACGATGACGTTGTGGCTATAAACTCGAACGTGCGATCAATCACAAAAAATTGCTCTAAGAACAGCAAAATGATATTTTTCGAGCGGGGCCACCGGCAAGAAAAAGACGCTCGTGTTTCCGTCGGTTCCGGCGCGAAAACTGAAAAAGGCCTGAACTCAAAGGGCATATGAACGTAAAGGAGGAATGATCCAACTCCGCTTCCTGAAACAGCTCGTAGTCCTCCCAGCAGGATGGTACTCCAGCCCACAGGGCCAAGCGCCCGGGGATGCCGACGCTGGCTGCCCGACTTCATTAGCGAAGAGGAATGACCGTCGTGCTCTGTTGATCGTAACTCCCTTGACTCCTTCGTATGGTCCCTGATTAGAAGAGTATCTGGGGGATTAGCAATCCCAGTTTGGAGTCTTAGAAATCAAGACTCAAAAAAAGCTGAGAAGAAATGAAGGAAGACAACTGCGTGCATCATTCGAGGACTTCGAAGCAAACTCATGGCCTCTTTCCGCGCTGCAGGGGGATATTTTGAAATGTGATTGTAGCATTTCGTAGCACATAATATTAGCAAACGTGCACATACATTCCACTATCATTCTCAGTTGAGAAGCTTCGAATATCTCAGTTGAGAAGCTTCGAATATGCCGTAAATTGGCGCTCATTATTCCGGGACACACTGCATATCTCGAAACCGTAGTGAGCTGCTCACGCGCGGCGTTTGCCGCGTGGCCTAGTTTCATCGACGATATGAACGAAGCGCACCCGGTCAGAGGCGCGCGAGCTCATTCGTCGGTGTTGCCCATCAGTCCAATCAGCCGGCGCGTTGTTGAACAGAACCATCGAAAATTGCTGGGTCATGGTTGCAAGGAAGCTATTTCGACGAGGCTGGACAGACAGGGTGGACGAAGAGAACAACTAGAGTAAGGAAAGAGAGACCTCGAAGAAACGATAAAATTGGGCGCGAACTTTCTAATGCACAGTTTTTCGTTGCTAAGTGGCAGGTTGGTGATAAGGAAGCAAAGATCACGTAGGGTCCAAACAAAAATCAACATGCCTCGGAGACCACGTCAAGTTTGCCTCTATACGACTCTAACTTAGCGACAGTTTAGAAGGAAGCGGTTCCTACGGTTGCAAACCTGGCCAAGCTCGNCTTCATTCAGAGTCCCTATGGGAAGGCCAACTTTATATAAGGCCGCAGCTACCGCATGATTGCGAGGCATTCTTCCGTACGATTCATTTTTGGATCGGTGACTTGTGTCCAAGATGCCTCGACGGTTTTACGCGCGCATAGTTGCAATTCCTGTGCCACGACCTCCACGGTGACTTCAAAAACGCCTCCGTTGTGCCTTTGTATTCGATGACTCCCTAAGGCAGTGGACTCTTTGAATGCTTCATACCATCTATGTGCTCCTTAACCCTCACGTGGAGTGGTCTTGTCGTTTCTCCAATATACTCATCTCCACAATCACGGCAAGTAATTTTGTAGACTACCCCAGACATGTTACAATCACCTTCCCTTCCAGCTGTACAACCTCAAACCACACAGTTTGAGGTTGTACATAGGCGACCGTACAGCCTGTTCCGAACCAGGCGCTTATTTAGACTGAAGGGTTTTACGTTAACAATAGCAACCGCATTTTCTAAGCCCGATTTCTTTAGACACTACCTAATAGTGGCACTGACCTCATCAGAGATAAATGGTAGTACAGAAAGAATCTTCCCATCGATCGAAGTACTACCATGTCTGAGGATCACGCCACCAGAAGATGCTCCTCTTGTAGTTGGAAAATTGCGGTAGCTATTCATCTCAGCAATATCGCATGCCATGTTAATCAACTCTTTTCGCTCATCCTCCCTAGTGCAAACCTTCTTAGCGGTGCGGAACATATTCCTAACAGCCGCTCGCTTTATATAAAGAGGATGAGCTGAGTGATAATGGACAATGATATTCTTATTGCTGGGCTTTCTGCACCACATCGTAATAATCATGTCGCCCTGTTACCTCACTTGAACATTTAAGAGTTAACTTAATGTATAGAGATAGAGATAGAGGGGATATAGAAATAGAGATATATAGGGATATAAATATGCGAGGGCTCTCTATATCCCAAGTGATGGCACTTGTAAATGAGTGCCTCAGTTGCAACATTTTAAAGCGGTCGGGGAGATATTTCGCTCAGACTAGAGGCTTAGCTATGGGACAACGATTGGCGCCTGTCTTGGCTATAGCATTTATGGCCAAGATTGAAGCGCCTGTACTTGAATACCTGCCCTTACTTTACTGCAGGTATATAGACGACTGCTTCATAGTTTGTGTGACACGAAAAGAAATAGATGTGTGTTTTGATCTGCTGAACTCACAATCGGAGCATATTAAGTTAACTCTTAAATGTTCAAGTGAGGTTACAGGGCTATATGATTATTACGAAGTGGTACAGAAAGCCCAGCAAGAAAAATATCATTGCCCATTATCACTCAGCTCATCCTTTTTACACAAAGCGAGCGGTTGTTAGGAATATGTTCCGCACCGCTAAGAAAGTTTGCACTGGGGAGGATGAGCGAAAAGAGTTGATTAACATGGCATGCGATATTGCTGAGATGAATAGCTACCGCAACTTTCCAACTACAAGAGGAGCATCTTCTGGTGGCGTGATCCTCGTACATGGTAGTACTTCGATCGATGGGAAGATCCTTTCTGTACTACCATTTATCTCTGATGAGGTCAGTGCCACTTTTAGGAAGTGTCTAAAGAGATTGGGCTTGGAAAATGCGGTTGCTATTGTTAACGTAAAACCCTTCAGCCTAAAGAAGCGCCTGGTTCGGAACAGGCCGTACGATCGCCTATGTACAACCTCAAACTGTGTGGTTTGAGGTTGTACAGCTGGAAGGGAAGGTGATTGTAACATGTCTGGGATAGTCTACAAAATTACTTGCAGTGATTGTGGAGATGAGTATATTGGAGAAACGACAAGACCACCAATCACAATTATGCGCGCGTAAAACCGTCGAGGCATTTTGGATACAAGTCACCGATCCAAAAATGAATCGTAGGGAAGAATGCCTCGCAATCATGCGGTAGCTGCGGCCTTATATAAAGTTGGCCTTCCCATAGGGACTCTGAATGAAGACCTACCCCAGCTGACACTAGTCGATTATTATCACCGATTGCTGGTTGGTTTCGAAGAATCCACGAAGCTACGGTGAGTGGTTCTCCTTTAGTCACCTGCGTGCCCTGGGAGTATCGAAGTTCAGTGTGGCAGTGGAGACGTTTGGTCGGGTAGCCATGAATTGTTATGGTCTTTCTAGGCTCTGAAGAAGGCGACTCCGCCGAAACGTCAGCGTAATAAAGAACCTCGAGAAGAGTTAAAGAAAACAACTCAGTGACAGAACAAAATGTGCGTAACGTTGCCACAGACGCAATGCCACATCTCATGCCATAGCTCATGCTTATTTCCTACAGCTTGACGGGCCTGTAGTGGTGCTTACAGACGTTTCTTAACCAGGGGGTGTAGCTTTGCTAAGCCTCAAAAGAATAGGAACACAGAGTGGATAAGATGTTACTTCATACAAAAATTAGGGTTGGAAGTGAGTTGAACATTCGATTGACCGTAAATAAAGTTCCGTTCTGACAATGAGCTGACGGGTAGCGTGATAGGGTGTTTTCAAACTCGACCGACGTGCCTTGTTTTCACCGATCGACCGACGACGTTGCTGGCCACGTGTTGACAAAGCAGGAAGGATAACGTTCAGAGCCGCGTGATTCGTAAAGGCGCGTGATCCATCGGCGTCAGTTACGAGTGGGTGCTATCTATTAGGTTGTTCGGAAGGGAATGCGCGTTGAATTGGTCCATTTATTTCTCTCCTACTATACATGATACGTGAGAAAAAGTTTAGGAAATGCTTGACCACAAAATTCCTTTTGCGAGCTCGCATGTGGTACGACTTCAAGCAAGGCAAAACGACTGCAGAAACTCATCATCTGAGGTATTTGGCGAAGAAGTCTTGTCAGAAAGCCAGTGTCGACGATGGATCCAGCGTTTCAAAAACGGTAATGAAAGGATAGAGGACGAAGAACATGGAAGTAGGCCTCAAGTAGTCGATAACCAAGTGTTAAAGTCCGTCACTGAATTGGATCTACTCAAACTACCATCCGTTAACCCGTGCTGGGAATTTGCAAGACGAACAGGTGCGGAAAATGGGTATCGCACCGTCGCGTGGCGGGTCGGGTCGCGGGTATGAATCGCGAAAATCATTTTGGAAAAAGTTGAGGAATAGGGGCTGGGAAGTCCCACCTCATCCGCCATACGGCCCAGATCTGGTACCATCCAATTACCGTCTGTTCCGGTCGATGCAGCACACCCTGACCAAGAAAAGTTCAAAAACAGCGAAGAAGTCCAACTCTGGGTGTTCAACCTCTTTAAGCCGCAGCCGGTCGATTTCTTAAGAACAGAAAACCATTCGTTGCTTAAATCTTGGTAACAGATCATTGATAGTAATGGAGATTACCTTTTGAATTGATCTTGTTTTGTTTCTTTTTTATAATAAAAAATTTTAAGCTCAAACGCGCATTCCTTTCCGAACAACCTAATATTTCCTCGCCCCTCGCGGTCTGCAATTACGTGCTAATTGTAACTACAGTAACACTACGCTTACTTTTATCCAGTTTCATAGACTAACCAAGGTGATTCGCATGCGGTTTAAATCAATAGATTCGCTCCTTTCTCTGCTTCCGCCTTTTCACTAATTTTTTGATATCGGTTGTCTAGTTCGTTTCTCATGTTAGGCTTTTCTTCTTCCAATTTACACTTTAATCACTTCTCAAGTGCACGTCCACAAAAAGAGGGTGTGCACATTTAGTTTCAATTTAAACCGCTTCCACCCCAGCCAATCAACGAATCGAAGAAATTTTTTACAATATGATAAACGCTCACTTTCCTGCAAACTTCTTCAACTTCAAAACTACCCGTCTGCAAGCAAACTAGTCAAAAGGGGATGTCTTTCTTGTATTTTTCCAAGTATTGCAAATGTTGAGAGGCTGCATAGCTTTAGAAACATACGTTATGATAACATGCTTCTTGGGATCGATATCTTATTAGGTCTAGAAAGCGCTAATCATGCCTTCCATCCGGTCATGGCTAATCAGTAGAATACTGGCAGCCTCGTCAGAGAAAGCAAAAGCTTTGACTGCAACAACGAATGCCCTCAAGATGTTTTTCCTTGTTCCTTCTCAAACTACAGAATGCAAAGAAATTCAAATTTCTAATTAACAGGGTCGATTACAGTTTAACTAGGAAGGTAATTGATGGAGTGCGGAGTGATCCAAATTGGAACTAAACGTGCATTGGATCACTTTATAGATGCACCGTTGAAAAATGATCAAAAAGAATAATTAAAAGAAGAAATGAAAAAGAAAAAAAATATGAAACAGACAATCAATATCAAAAAAAGTAGTGAAAAACTGTAAGCTGAAAAAGGAGCGAATCTGCTCTTATAAACCGCATGTGAATCACCCTTGCCAGTCTATGAAACTGGATAAAAGGGGTATGGGTACTTACGTGCGTCCGAGAATGCGCGCGGCAAATTGCGCGGCGAAGTGCGTGGTGATACGAACGACTCTGGCGCCTGCCACTGGGGTCCAAACTCGAAGTAGAGTAGTTTAGTAGGGTCAGCTGAAACTATTAATCTACTCTACTTCAAATTGGGGCCCCAATGATAGGCACCAAAGTCGTTCGAATCCCCTCGCACTTCGCCGCGCGCATCCTCGGACGCACGTAAGTTCCGTCCCCCGGATAAAAGTAAGTGTAGTGTTACGGTAGTTGCAATTAGTACGTAATTGCAGACCGCGAGGGGTGTGGAAATAGATAGCACCGTTATGAGTGCACTGGTGCGTCCAGGGATACACGTGGCAAACTGCGCGGTGAAATCCGAGGGGATTTGCGCGACTCTGTTGTTTGTCATCAATATATAAAGCATGTGCCCAAAACAACGCTGGACAAAGAGGTGAAGTTCCACATAAGCTCACCGATTTCACAAAAATAAGGAAAATATTAACACTTTGGAGCCCGCGCAGGTTTCGGCAACTGAAGCCGCGAGGGACCGCGGCTCGTTTGAACGCAGCAACTGCAGCCTATATGTGGGCTGCACGGGCTCTCGTGGCATGCTTTTCGAAAAGCGGCTATTTTGGCGGGTTTTTCGGAAATATTCTTTCCTGCTGTGGCGACTACGTCAGGAGATTGAACAGTCAGGCTACACATGTCCCTAACGATCATGAGTACGTCACAAGAACGGTTTGAAGAACAGTTTCATCAACTGCTGATCGAGTCTGACGAAGAAAGCGAACGTCATCAGGATGAGACCGCAGACGAATTGCATCTACAAGACGAGGATCCTGACTTTGAAAGTGAATTAGAATCTGGTGATGAACCTGAAATGTCCTGGTCAACAACTACATCAGCTCAAGACCGACGGATTTAAGCAGGAGAATGTGGAGCAGCCGCTCACGCCTTGAGTTGCAGCCATCCTGCCGACTTCTACAATTCCTTTCCTGATGCTGAAATGATGGAGCTCATTGTTACCGAAACGAACAGATATGGCCAGCGATGAGCGTAGGAATTTGGATCGGACTTCCAAGATACGACGGAGGACGAAATGCGGAGATTCTTCGGTACATGCCTTCAAATGGGAATCGTCAGACTACCACGACTGCATGGTTACTGGAGCCAGCCACCAGCTCTAGGTGGTCATTCTCGTGCTGGTCATGTTATGGTTAGGAGAAGGTTCGAAGAGCATCTTAGGAGAAGGTTCGAAGAGATGAGAGAAGAAGCTCTACAATGTTGTCGTCAAAAAGGTAAAACTGAACGACATCAAAATGGAATTAGTAGAAGTCCTCCTCTCAACGGACCTGAACCTCACACCTTCTACAGAACACCACTTGGAGGAAGTGCCTGGACCAAAAGCCATCACAAGAGGGGGATACACACTGTTATGCACTCAGGTCTTCAGAAGAGGGGCGAGCTGGTGCACTACGTCATACGAGAAGGGTAAATACGCGGTGCTGCAAGTGCAAATTATTTTTCTGTGTAAAGTGCTTCAATAGGTTTCATTGGCTCTGTAATTGATAGGAGTTATACGAGTTTCAAAATGTGCCAGCATTTAAAAACAATTCGTTCGAAGAAGAACCAATATATAATCACTACTTTTCTTATAAATTTGTTGGTGGAGGTTTTATTTCAAAACCACTCCATTTGCAAATTCATCAAGTTTGTGTCTATCACTTACTTTTTGAGAAGGAATCATATAAACAAAAAACCAAACAAAAAATTGAATTACATGGTGTAGCCCATATGTGGGCTGCAAGGTCCCTCGTGGCCGACAAGGTGCTGCCCACATATGGGCTGCACGGTTGTCAAAGTGTTAAATAAGGAAAGTATGTAATCGCCACGCGATTTGCCCGCGTGCATTTCAGGACGCCGCAATGTTTCCAAGCCCATAGGGCGTCCAATGTTGTCAACACGTGGACAGGAACGTCGTTCGGTCGATCGGTGGACACATCGTTCGGTCGATCGGTGGAAATAATGCACGTCGGAAAAGAATTTAAAGAACAAAATCGGACAAGCATTACGCGTGGGCGGTCGCGTCGACATTACTAACCTTGTCCGCTCAGGCTTGGACATTGCTCACGAATTGGCCATTGCGTAGGGCGTTAGAGCTTGCTATTCCAAGGTGACTACTATGAAGAACGTCCCACACCTAAAGGCTCTCAAACTGTAGTGTGGTAATATCTGTGTATTTCTTCCAAGAACGCGGCTGAGTAGATACTTTCCCCTAGGGGATGAGTGCTGGCCTATTTTGGTTGTGTTTCTATTCTGTTGCATGTTCTTTTTCGTTTGTGTTTCCTCTAGGACAACTGCTGAGTGGTTGCCTTCACTAATAGTGTTGAACCATGGTTTAGGAGTATGCCAGCTTCTGCGCGATCAAGGATACTTCGGTGCGACGCGATCTTAATCAGGCGTGAAAAATTCATGATCGTTACGTTGACCGCATATCGATATGCAGCAAGTTAAAAGTTAAATTGGGGATAATAACAACAGTAAAAACCAAAGCTTCTACGAAAAATAGGTTTCCAACGGAAAACTTCCAAATATAACCAGCTATGAGTTTTTACTTTGTGGAAAGTAAAAAACGAGTAAAATCGCACTTCTCAGTTCCCGGAAACTATTCCGCTTCGCTTCACATTTCACACTCCACCTGCCATAAACAGCAAATCCCTACCCAGCATTATTAAAACCTCCCTAGTTCGAATCAAAAATTTTTAAAGGTGCTCTTTCCCATACTTCTCAACCTTTTATCTTTGACTCGCTTGATAAGGATATGACAACATAATGAAAACGTATGTTCCACAACTAATTAAGATCGCCTCCCATGGAAATGCACTCGCAGCTAAACCTACCCGCGAAAAATGGCGGGGAGTTGTGCGCGACATCTGTTGATCAATTTCGGCAACTATTTATATTTCGAATCCCGAATTCTTTGCTGTATCAAGAGCAGCTACTGTTCAGCTCGATTCATGCTACCTTTCCTTGACACTTTTCATTTCCGCTGATGATAACAGTCTACCACTGTGAACAAATAGCAGATGCCGTAAAACCACTTTAACTTGTATTCGATTTCGATGTGTCGTATTGTCGTATGCATTCCTTGGGATTATTCATTAGAGGAATTTTAACGTCCCGTGAACGTTTGGTACAGTAATTCTTGTACGTAGTAAGTTCTTAGTGCTTCACCGCCTAAACCGTGTGGGCAGCGTAACGACCATGGGGTTTCCACAACTGATTGAGATCGTGTCGCACCGAAGCGCGAAGCGTCCTCAATCGCACGGAAGTTGACGTACTCCTGAACCAAGGTTCAACACTCGACCAGTGAAGGTTATTTTCCAACAGTTGCCCTAGAAGAAACACAAACGAAAACACCTGCAAAAGAAATAGGAACCCATAACCAAACTATGCCAGCAGTCATCCACTAGGGAAAGGTAACAACCAAGCAACGTTCTTCGAAGAGACATTAACGAAGAAGCATGCAGCAAAAGTATACATCCATTATCACACTAGTTTAAGAGCCCTTAGATCGTGGAAAGTTCTTATCCCTAGAAAACATTCTCTACGCGCTACGCAACGGCCAATTCGTAAGCAATTTCCAAGCCTCACGGAAAAGGTTAGCAAGGTCCTCGTTGCAGCGAAGCAATTGCTCATGCGTAGTGTTTGCCCGATTTTGTTCTTGAGGTTCTTCTCACGTCGGTGAAGTCTGGAAGCTCCCATAGTATACTACTCCAGCCGTGAGTTCACAGACAAAGGGCGAAAACGCGTGTTAACACCTTTGAGTACAGTGCTCCTACTAATTCTTATGCATTGAATATTAAAGGTCTTCAGATGACCAAACGAGGCCATGCGATGCCCTATTTGTCGACGTTACTCTTTCTACCCAAATCCCTGCGGCTACTGGCAGTGGAATCGCGGTGACTCACGGTTTGTGGTAGGGTACAGCAAGCGCATCACGATGTTCGGGTAGGAGAACTCACACTCATTATAGCGAACATGGAAGTTTCTTTGCGATTTTAAGCGTTATGTAACCGATTAGAAAGTCAGTAAAGTTCAGTCGTTTAGATAATCACTCTGGAAGTCTATTGGAAGAATGCATATCATAAACACTGCATAACACCGTCACCTTTGAACCGCTGACAAAAGTACCTTTCTCTGAGCTGAGCTTCTTTATGCATATTTTCCTACCATGGACCTTCGGAAAGGAAAAGACACATTTCTACAAAACGGCTACTAGTATATACGCTGAAGTGACAAAAGTTAGTTTCAGTGATGAGTTTACATCGACATTCTCAAAAAAGTTGACGGAGAAGAGCAATGGGCCATCATTCCGTTTCTAGGATTGGTCTGTCCCTCATGTATAAAACCGGTAATTCATTCGTAAACATAGCATGGGATGACGGCGTGGGTCCCGCAACGAACTAGATTCAAACAGTGAGCAGCTTGCCAAAAAACTCGTCCTGCATTTTTTGACAATGTAGTTTTGGGCGCCAGACATTAATTATCACCAGCTCAGCTACGCACGCTAACGCGTGCATCACTTGCCTGCAACGGCCTAACTAAGATATTACTTAAGTAGAATTAATGGTAAACAGTAAGCAGATCGTTGACAAAAAGGAGCGAGCTATGCTCCCACTCAATGACGTAAGAAAAAGATTCGTAATTGTTAGGAATCGACGGCATCGACAGACTTCCTATTTCATAGCTGCTTCCTTACCGCACCCACGTGACATTCCACCGTCCTCATCTTGCCTATGTGACTTTTCGCGGACAGACACTTAAACAGACAAACAGAGTTGGCGCTTTACACATTATTTATATTTATCATCCCCCTTAGTTACGTAGGGAAGAAGGACTGCATACAATAACGTCAGCCACACACTCAGGGAATCTAAAATAGCTTTCGTAACGGGAAGTCAGATTTGAACATCCCGCGAACGGGTGATAAAATAACCCCCTCCCTATGCCCGAACACCACCCCGTGGGCTTCAATCAGGGTACCTTTTTGTAGCGTCGTACAGGTGGCGGGTGTTTGGAGGCGCTTGAGTGTGTGTTCGGGATACCGTGAAACATTCACCGGGCTTCGAAAACCGTCTTGTTCATAGCGTGGGCTAACAACACGCAGAGCACAACAGTGTGTCAGTTTTCTGGAGATTAGTTTGTACAATGGAGGTAGTTCCGTATCATCGCATACAATAATTTACATAAACACGTGCTAAGAAACACACATATCTGCGAATAAAACCGAGCACAGCGTACTTCAATCCTATCTCGGTAAATATTGAGAAAAAGTAGAAGAGTCTTGAAACACAGCTAGCAAAGGGCGTTGCGGATGACAAATAACATCAGATGTAGGTGGAAACTCGCCGTTCTGAAAGCAACACAGCTTGTGATGCAGACGACGCATTCTCGCTACAGTATACGATTTGCAGTTCGCATGAGCAAGGATCCTGAAACGGCTTACCTGTCTGTGATGTAGTACAATGAGTCTGTCAGGGTGTGGAGTTCAGTAGCCTGGTCAGTAGCATTCTGATTATTTTTCTAATATGCTGGAGAGACGACGTTCCTCATCTCTGATTGCGTTTTATGGGGCGCTTTCTCTACATAGATGTCCTAGCCTACAATGAAAAAAAGGGCAATGTAAACATTTTTGCGGCGGTTGTCTGATTTATTAGGTTGATGCATAATTATTGCGGATTTTTTTAACAAACATTATTTAACGAACGATAAAAATGCTGAACAAAAACATGCTCAAAAAATTACACCGGAATTCTCCATCATCTACATCAGGTACTGCTTCCCATTGACTAGGTAGTCAGATTCCACCAGCGAAGAAGTTTTGATCCTTGGGGGCGATCCATGCCTTGACATCGGCCATCAAATCATCCATATCAATGAAACTTCTATTCCCTAGCCATTTTTCAGCGAACGGTTGATGAGATAATCCATAGAAAATTTTGCTGGTGAATATTGCAGAATTAGGAGCAGATCCCATTTCTTGGTTGACTTTGACTGATTGTTCCATCACCGAAAAGTTACTGAGATCGCGGAATGACTCTGCCACCTTCCAACCTATCTGGAAGTAGTAGAGCCTAATTTCGCGAATACGCGGATGGTTTTCTAAGTCCATTTTTGTAGGAGAAATCAAGCAGAACTTTTATAGAAAAAACCCGAACTCAATATTCAAATTCTATCTAGAGAAAAAAGCCGCAAAAAAATCCGCAATAATTATGCATCAACCTAATAGTAGTTCAACTATATAATTCGCGTTTGCGAGATGGGACCAAACCACATGGTCTCTTTACCTAAGTTTCTTTTTAGCGCTTCAATATTTCTACATCTCAGAAATATTAACTACATACTCCCATAGGTGAAAATGTAGTTGG
>UZAF01018680.1:15228-30597 GCA_900617895.1 Haemonchus placei | reverse complement strand
TTTAACCCATTTTCGAAGCCTTTTTCACTTTGGAAACACCGATTCACGCAGTTTTTTCGCCCTCAGCGCACTATTTTCCATCTTATCTTTCATTTTTCGTCATAATCTAGATTACCCAAAATTAACGTGAACTTCGCCTTTGAGACGCAGCAATTGCGCCCGAATATCCGAGGGGCTAGGCGAATAAAATCCCTATATTCTACTTGGAAAACAAGCAGAAAACTCATTAGGCAAGCATGGAAGGTCTTTCAAAATAGTTTGAGAGGATTATACCGTGCGCGTTAGCGAGTAAACAAAGGCGCTCCTAGTTATCACATCTCGCTCTGATCATTATCAACTGTAGATACCAAAACATTAGAAACGCGACCGAAATTAGACGTTTCTTCAAAATTCGCTCGGAGTAAATCGCACAGAACGTAATACCTTTCGGGCCCTCGTAACCGCCGGTGCTGTGAATAGCTGAACAGCAGGGAAATGTGTCGTAGAAACCGGGAAGCATGAAGTCGGCTATAATGCACAAAAATTGCTGCCTCAGTCTCGAGGAATTAGAGATCGCTCACCATTGCAATTGGCAGCTGTGCAGCGGTGGCTTGATTACCATATGGTATTTTGGTTTTCTGTAGAATATGATATGAAGTTTATGAACTAGCACATACAAATGGTTTTTCCGGGTGCAGTGTGTCTGGTTATAAGTTGTTAAGTTTCGTCGTTCTTATGACCTCATCGAGACCGGGTCGTTGTGCTCACTGCAACCCCTTCGCGTGATGCCGAGCCCATGATCTGAAGATGAGGGGACTTGACACGATTGTCACTAGCTGATCACGCGCGAGTGACCCTGTTCCGATGAGGTATAGAAAAAATCATCTGTCAACGTATACCCATTTTATCTAGCAGCAGAATCTCATACAAGGGAGTAAGTTTTTAACAGTACACTATGAAATGTAATAATTACCTGGTGCTTTTGTTGATTATTGCATTGAAGCCGTGCGTTCTTTGGGTCCTCTTCAGCTTTAACTCCATATACCTCTTGCGAGCTTTTCACTCCCGATATAGAAGGGTTTTGCTAAAGTGTCCTCGAATAAGCCATTTCGAGATCACGCAATTTCGACCCTATGTTTGCCTTTGAAATGAGACAAATTGAACAAGTGGTCACCCATGAGCTTCAGTACCTTTCTTACTTTCAATACTTCTTGCGACAACTGCATCATGCTTTGGGATGGTTTAGTATTGAGGCGCATTTTCAATTTACTGTACAGAGTGGGTCGGAATTATGATGACACAAATATCAGGTCCGAATAGAAAGCTAATGAAACAAGCCGATTTCAATAGAAGGTTCACCACTAATCTCTTACTGGAATAGTACATTGAAACTGAGAGATATTGCTTACTGCTTTCACTCGAGTCCCGAGACGACGATAGAGGGCGTCGACGCTCCGAGACGGCGAGAGAAAGCGTGGCACAGAGCCAGGATCAAGCAGTCTATCCCATCTTCATTTTTGAGATTATTTCAGTTCTTGTTGGAGCTAATGAATGCCATTATTTCCAAGTTTGACAACACTGAGAGATTTCCGAAATTCGGATCAGGCTCCTAAGTGGCAACTGATCGAGAGCTGTGGAGTCGGGAACTCCAGATGTTATGTCTGCAGGTACCATCAAAGAAAGTGGGTGAGCCTTGGACCGTATCATTTCATCTTCCTTCATCCTCGCATGAATGATGTCGTTTTGATTGATAGAACCTTTTTTACTGTAGATATATCTCGTCAATGAACGGGAATTCCCTATCACGATTTCTCCGAAATGCGAGCCGAAGAATCTCTTCGTGTTGGACTGCTAACTCGAGAAATCACTTTCTAATCGTACAAAGGCGTTGCTGTGCAGATGACGTTCTACGATTTGCGCATAAATATCTATAGCTGGGATGGACTCTTGAGTGTGTCTCGATCTCCATGTAGCTAAAAAGCCTGCCTTTCCACAAAAAAGGTGATGAGACCCTCATCTACGTCTTTGGTAATATGTTCGAAGATATCACCACATGCACGGATGCTCATGACCTCAACTTTTGCGTCACACGTCACTACTCTTTGCTCACTCTCCGTACTCCTTAATTTGGAGGCGTACCACTGCTCCAAATCACCGCAATCATCACTCTGTGTTTTTCATGAACCTCGGGATGCTCGAGGATCGGCCCCCGCAGCCAAGACTGAGGATCCCATACACATTAGCTGACCACGGACGGAGGCTGAGCCGGGGAAGGTCTGGCTGCCAGTCTCATATGCCGGTGGACCCACGAAGACGTAGGTGAGCGAAAGGTACGGATACTCAAAGTCAGCTCAACGATCAACAAGATTCAAGTTCAACAAGACTCAGGTANCCTGGTAGCCTTAATGACGATGTGATGTAAAATGACTCTAGCAATGTTGTATTGTCACACTCACGCAATGTTGTTTATTGTCAGACTTTATATTGTCAGTAACCGAGGGAATAAAAAAGTTGTATGACACAAGGTGTAAAGCTTCTCCGCAGAACCACCACCCTACATTTGGGAGTGATGCTAAAAAACATGGTGCATCGGCCGGATTTTCAATAATATGGCAACATGGTACATCGAGCAGGATTCTACTCGGGCACTACCCACTGCCGATATCCGATATCTAAGTGTCTGTATAAAAATCGAATCCAAAACAATATTAATAGAAGGTCCCAACCCATCTAAGCCAACACGACAACCACAGACTCTTCCAAACCAGCAATACACTAATTAACGAAGAGTGCGCCCTTAGGGCCCATGGAGCGCATCCGCCTCAAGGCATACTAAAGAAGAGTCCGTCGGCTTCAAGCTACGACAGCATTTCTACATCCTTTCTAGATTGCCAACATCTTTAGCGCCACGCCAATAGGACAAAATCAAGTGTTCACTTCATGGCCAATAGCATAACGACGACTAGAAGGACGACTGATCAGAAACCCGGTGACAGACCGATAGTCTGTTCTTAACATGAAACCGTCGCGCGACTAATTATTAGCAAGTAAAGCATGAGAAAATTACTCAACAGAAAGCCCGGTGGACGACCGACAGTCGTACCAACTTAAGAGTGGATCCACAGAAAAAAAAGAGCTCCAGCTGATGTAAGTACTTACAAGTTTTTAAATTCTTATCAGAACGCTATTCAACGTAACACAAGCCGTTGGCGAAGCTCCTTAACAAGAGCTGCTCAAGCCAACAATTTTAGTTCAGTTAAAACTTGTTTTCAAGATTCTAAAAAACCAAAAATAATAATCGTAAAAATTTCCTCCATAAAATCATATCCACGATGAGAAAAAAATTGTTACTGTAAAAAACAAATATCACGATGCTTAAGAAAATAATTTTTTACCTTTCCATGTTTCTCCCAACACCTCAGAGATGTAATGCGAAATGCATTTTTCAAAACATTTTTCATGGGAATTCCGAACCTAGTGATTTCAAAACAAAAGGAGAACTCTACAATTCTCATAACGTTCACACGTACGGTAGCGCTCAAAATTCTTCGGTGGAATGGTTCGACGATTTTTCGTTCATAACTTTTTTCTTAGTAGACCAAACCGCGCGAAACTTGGATATGTTTAACTAGAGCATATTTCACCCTACCCAACACTATTTGACTGCGGAGCTGCAATATCCACAGATAGAGTAAGGTGCTTGTTGCGGTAGCAGATTTTGCTAAAACTAAAGTTGTTGATNAAAGTACGGCTGAAGAACCATTTCACCGAAGACTTTTGAGCGCTACTGTACATCGTCATTGTCTCGCTACAAACTCTCATAACGATTTACAAGGAATCTTCATTCCGATGCTAATAGGTAACATCGACGGGATATAAACCTTGCGATAAGCTCTGTCCTTGCACTGTCAATCTTGAACGACAGCGAGCCTCCCTCAAAGAGGTCCACTACTCAACGCGTTGACAAGAAGACATCCAAAACAGCATGTCGCTGCAACCAATCCTCCTGAAATATGTCAAACAAAAGCTCACTAGACAACTCAACGCATTAAACGGTTTACTCTTCGAAGCTCAAGAGTTGGAGGAATCATGGCGCTTCCCCACCCAAGCTCAAAAGTTAGAAAGAGTTGGAAGCTCCAGAGTTGGGGGAACCATGGCGCTTCTCCTCCCAAGCTCAAAAGTTAGAAATGTTCCTTGTTTCAAAAGAAATAGTCGTCAAAATCTGATGTCTCAACTAGAGCAGCGGAAGAACGACATCACCGACTACTATGCCGAATGTAATAAGTCCGTCAACGACCTTCTCGAAGAAGAAGTCAAAGCAGACATCGAACAGCAGTTCGATGAGTACTGGCAGGGTAAAAGAGGAGAAGAGCTACTAAGTCAAGCAGGAGACTTGAAGCGCAAACTAGGAAGAAGGCTAGTAGAACCTTTATGCCCAGAAACAAGAGCCAAACAGGATTCAGAAGAGAACCACAGCAAGGTAGTTAAAGTCAATTCTAGTCTCCACAAATCCTTGACCATCAAATTTACCAGGCAACGTTAGGATGCTGGAACATAGGCTACTCGGAAATAAACTTCGAGTACTTAACTTTTATGGTAACCTCTCGACGTTTTACTCGTTTTGGGAATTATTTGAAGAATTGGTACACAAGCAACCATATTCAAACATCGAAAAGTCAACTCTCATTAACTGCTGCAAAGGAGACGCAGCAAGAACACTCCAGATGATCCCTCGAACTGGCGATTGCGCAATTAAAAGGCCAGTATCAGGACCCAAGGCGAATAAACATGCAGATGATTAGGAAACTGAAATCAATGAAACAATGCCCAGATGACTATCGCTCTTTAGGGAACAATCTCAATCACATCCAGGCCATCATAGCCACCCTGGAAAAACAAGGAGAGATTGTCAATACCACGAACATGAGAACTATGTTCTTGGAGACGTTTTCAAAGAAAATCCAAGACGAAATGGTGGAAAAGGAGTTTGATTCTAGTAGCCCATGAAGCATGACAAACTCTTTATTCTTATCACGTATTAGTCAAAACACTGTTTGCCTTGCATAGGGCATGTTCGCCGAGCCCCTTTTGTGAGCAGATTCAGTGCACTCTCTGCTCCCAAATGATAACCAATCTAGAATGCTGGCCTCGACTAGTAATTGTGCTAGCCCTTGCGTATCCTACATAACTCTCATAACAACATATTTATTATGTCAAGCCGCGAGGAAAATTTATGAAGGAATTAGAACCATCTTCACCGCAGCAAAGAATTTCTGCCCTTTTCGACGAAGACCCCGACGCATCTCATCGACACAATCTATTCCCTTGATTCTAATCAATAACGAAAGTAACAGGAAGTGGAGAACTTCGACATTCATCCGACCTTTAGCCATCTGCGCCGTCTCCCAACAACTTCACGTATGCCAACAAGCGATCCTTGTCCCTTCAAGCATAAGCCAATGTAACTCAAAAAAAATCATAACTGCGATAACTTCACCACAATAATAGCTAAGTTCAGTACCATGCAAAGCGAACTATGTTTACAAGCAGATCACAAGAATCTTCGACATTTCATGAAAATAACTGTGGAAAAGCTTATACATAAATGTCAAAGAGAGACACTTTACTTTACTCAAAATACCGGAACACGCGTGCAGTCCCGCAAACGATGTCCACATATGGGTTCTCGCATTGGACCAAAATGCGCAGCAATTTCAATCGACACTTTGGTTGAGGAACTCGACGTTGCTAGCAACTTCCCCGGAATAACCTACTGTACAGAGTCGTGTGGTGGATGGAGATGCTCATGCGGCTTTTCGTCCTCTGGATGCCTTTTCTATCGAGTTTATCACACCCCGAAAGACGAGGAGATCTACGAAGTATTTCATTGCCACACATGGCATGAAACTGTCAAACACAAAATCGAACAAACTTATACTCACGACGCGCAGAGAGTATTCACAGGAGAAGTCAGATCAGTCAGCGCGGCAGATATGCCGCACGCAATAGCACAGGTGACGTGTGGAACGCAACAGTTCGTACACACATGCACAAGACAGGGGGAAACAAACCAAATACGTCTATTCTTTAACAGCGCGCGCGTCAAAGAACAATGTCAAGCCCAATGCGGGTCTCAAATAACGATATTCGAAATCAAGGGTACCCTCAATCAACGATTAAGACCCTTATCGAATTACACAAAACAATAGACCAATATTACTCAAGATGACTACATCTTTGATATATCATGGAAATTTCAAGACTTTAACCATTTTCTTGCAATATGCAAGACCTCTTCTTGTTCACCGCTACAGTTCTCATCACCATGCCATTTCTCATGGCTATCAGCATAGCGTATCTATGCTCAAGTAACATAAAAACATCAACGCCAGGTTCTCCATCCTCAACATCGACATTCCCCATACCATTCCCGATGCTACTCGGCTTCTCACTCTTAACTCTCCTTTTCAAATAAATCTTCTTTCTAATTTCTTGTATCATACGTCTCCCCTTCACGCTTGAAAGTTCTTAATGCATAAACTTTTACTACTAATAACGTAATCCTCCGCGGTTACCGTATTTATCGACTAAAAGTATCCCGTAACAGTAGTGTTAGAAAGTCAAATTTCAGCAGTGGCGGATGAGGAACAAAATGTTGTCGAAGAAGAAGTCCCAGGCGTACCTGCCGAGCCCGACAACAATAATGTCAATCAACAGCAAGAACAACAAGAAGAAGAATAAGAACAACAACAAGGACTTCAGCAACTACAACAAGGATTTCAACAACAACAATAACAAGGGCACGACCACGGGCAACCAGCGTTCAACTTCGAGGGAATTCGACGTCAGCTACCCGAAGAAGAAGACGTTTCCCTAATGCACGCCAAAATTCAAAAAATCTTGGGTCGCAAAGACGCTATAAGTTAATGAAGAATAGGATAGATATGATCTACGTAAGTACCCTAATATTCAATTAAATTTCTTGTTCCAATATCAATCTTTTCAAGTGCTTTATTCTGATTTTTTTCTTTCTTCACCTCCTTTTTGATTCGAACCTATCAATTTTGCAACAAACAATCTCAAGTTTAAAAATGACTTTTGTGCGTTTAATAACACTCTTTAAGAAAAAGAGGACATTCCCGAAAAAGGAAAAATATTAATATTCACGGGAGGTTAAAACCCCTCTAATGGGAAAAACTTCACAACAACCACTGAAAAAANAAAAAACGCAAAATTGATGAGGTACTGTTTCCGTATTTATTCAAATTTTGGTTAAACGGTAGTCAACCATTTTTACATAACTCTAGTCAACATTTCCAGCGTGAAATGCACGTGGTTGAACACTGCGCACAATCAATCAAGCATCTCATGGAGGAAGCGATGGACGGTCTTCTGAGAGTCTACAACCTTCAAAAACAGACTCTCAATGAAATTCAAGCTGAAGTCATAAGTCAAGACGACCCCTATGCTCACGCCATGCAGCCGGGTCCGAGCTGGGCCATCGCAGTACCCGTCACCAAGCGTTCTGCGACGGCGATCAATACGCCTGCAATTGCGGGCGCTTCTATAACCTACGTGATAGGCGACGTTGCTTATTTGAGCGTGATCGTTGCGAGCGGTGTCTCCTCAAGGCGACACATCTCGCAACATCATGCCCAGCTTCATCGACCTGTCTTTATTGTAAAACCATTGCCTGGGCTTTTTGCCCATTCAAACTTCCAAAGTAATATTATATGCAATATCTTATATTATCTTTTCAATTGTACTTCGCTCTTCAATTGTAATTGTTCCTTCAAGTGGTTGTCAATTCAATATCAATTTAACTTTGCTACCCAACCGTAATTGCTCACTCGATAGTAGTCTTTTCTAATTTCAATGAGCGTCCTTTAGTTATGTCACTCTATCACTGTCACTCTATGTCATTAACAACTTGTATACCCAACATTTAAATTGAAATTGATCGATTTGGTAACCCATTGGACGATTGAGCATGATATTCAATAAATCATCAATATGATAACTTTGTCATACAGAAGTAGCATAATAGTGAAAAGCAAACAAGGTTACAAAATAAAAATAATGAAACGAAAACAAAAAAACCAAAAAACAAAAAAATCAATGACAAACGCAAACGGAAACGCAAGCCGATACCTTAGAACCTCGTCAAACGTAAGAGTGAGAGCGCCACGGGGTGTCTACTAGCTAAATCCAACTTCTATTCAGACTTTAGCTGCACCATCACCAACGACGCCACTTAAAACTAAATTATGGAGTCAGCACAAGGACACCGAAAAATGGGTTCCACAGTTGGAAATAGCGGGTGCAGTACAAGACGTGGTAGCGACCAACTCAGATGTTAGGAAACATATCATCCCTCGAACTTCAACATCGTAAACTAGACGACGTTATAAATTCCCTGATTAATTGACATCATTGTTCCACATTTTTCTCAATGTAATGTCTTTATTCATCCAGACTACTGTAGCTCAAAATCTCAACCCTCAAGCCCTCCTAATTCACTCAAAAAAGAACAATCTAATTATTCAACCTTTTGCCCCGTGGGGAGGAAGCCAGAACAAAGCCGAATTGCTGCTGGCTATGACGTTGCTTGCCTGGGGAGTGGCACGAACCTCGGTTCATGATGTATTGTTCGCCCCGCCCAGGAGGGCATAAAGGGTCAGGAGAGCTTCAGGGGAGAGAGAGAAAGCTCACAGAATCTAGTGCGGGACACCCTCTCTCCCTACGGCTCGAGGATCGGCCCCCGCACCCAAGACTGAGGATCCCATACACAGTAGCTGACCACGGATGGAGGCTGAGCCGGGGATGGTCTGGCTGCCAGTCTCATATGCAGGTGGACCCACGAAGACGTAGGTGAGCGAAAGGTACGGATACTCAAAGTCAGCTCAACGATCAACAAGATTCAAGTTCAACAAGACTCAGGTAGCCTGGTAGCCTTAATGACGATGTGATGTAAAATGTCTTTAGTAATGTTGTATTGTCACACTCACGCAATGTTGTTTATTGTCAGACTTTATATTGTCAGTAACCGAGGAAATAAAAGAGTTCTATGACACACATAAAGCTTCTCCGCAAAACCACCACCCTACATTTGGGAGTGATGCTCCAAAACAGTATTGGTGATTAGTGTTATACTAAGCACCACCTGATACTTTCCTTCATAGCAGGAGAATCACTTGACAAATCTGGAGAACAGATTCGAAATGAGCACGCGGAAATACATATAGCAGTATAGGTCTCATTTCAAATGGCCACTTCGACTTGGGATACTTTTTTGAGAATTAAGACTTCATCCATCTATCCTTCATGATATGGACCACTACTAGTACACTAGTAATGAACCCTAGCACATAGTACAGGCCCCATCCCATTGACACATTGCGAAGGGAAACGATTTCTTCGTTGCTTTTACGTCGATGACGCCTTCTAATAATGATAGTTACATAGTGTCAAATATAGAGATGCGGCAGTACTGTCGAGGACGGATGGTAAACAATGAGGGATGAACGGCCAACTATTCCTTTACATGGAAAGAATAAAAACATATAGAGAATCCTGTTGTAAATACGAAGATTGTTCTCAAAAGATGTCCACTGGATTTTGGAAACTCTAGAGTATCGCTCTAATAAATGCTACCGTAATCGGCAAAGAATACAGAACGGTTGGTATACAAGTTGTTTCGTTTTCACTTCATGGCCTACTGGTAATTTTTTCCACTTCGAAATTTTACCAATGTTTGCTACAGAGTTATCAACTATTATATTTTGGAAAAAAAAGCAAAGAAAAATAGTTGGTAACAACACTGATATGATAACGTGCAAAAAATTGGTGGTCAGGTAAGGAAGAATCGTCAAGTGAATTACCAGTATTCAACAATGAACTGAATTAATTCATTACTCTTCAGATAAACACATTATGATGAATTTTGTCCCTTGTGGGTTGCGTGACCTGGAGGGTTGGTATGTGAATTTGGAAGTTCCAGGCTCGATAAGGTTGGTATGGCATGCTGTATATCATAGATCCAATAGCCCTAAGGTATTCGATATTGTAATCGACTCTTCAACGGCACACCATTTGACCACTCTCAGCCGCAATGTTGCCATTCTGTCACTTCCCGTGTCAGTGCGAAGCAACCGGCGCCCTTTCTTCTAGTGAACCCCTGAGCCCTTATCTTTGTTGCTGAGAATGAATTCATTTAGGTGGCTCATAATAATGTAGGAAATCGAGACCGGCATGAGCTACATTGTATCCAACTCCTGCCATCAAAGTCCTGCGTTCTGCATGAACAGGTAATCAGATCAAAGTGTCTCTATTCGATTATGACTTTAACTTGATTCACTCACGCATGAATGATCGAATATTTATGGTGGTGTTGTTTGCGACTCCACGAGGCGCCACTTTGAAGCGCTCGTCTTGGTTGGCTGAGCTGGACATTCGATGCAGGTGAGACACATTAGTGAAGAATGTTGGCGCTCAAGCGAGCTAGTAGGTGTGCTACAGCGTAGACGAATAGATTCCGTGTTATGCGGGAAGTGAGATGGTCTGCGCTGCTGTGGGTATACTCACTGGCAGTATTTTTGTATTCATTCCTTGCAGCTGCTCCAAACCACCAGCGGTCTCGGAGGCAACTGCAAATTATGGTCCTGAAAGTACGGCCAGTGTCTCTACTTGTCGGTGTCGGGGTTGCTATAAAACCACCAAAGGTTTTGGAACAGTCTTCAAACGTGTTGCGATTCTATATGTAGTGTAGCCCGCGTCAAGTACCTCCTGATGAAGATTGCCGTCGTTCTTGAACGCCAAGAATACAACATTTCCACTGTCTGCAATCCACAAACTAACTGCTCTTATGAAGGAAGAGAGAGTGCTGAAGCTTACTCGATCAGAAGGCAGCTGAAGTGGTACCACAAGAAGCTATTAATGTCGCAGATGACCTCAATAGGCACCACGATAGGTGGTTACAGTTGTTATGGTGTGGTTTGTCATTAGTGTTAGGAGTCACGTGAAGCCGCGATGACCGACCTTCGATCACGTTGTCTCGCCATTGTAAACACGATGTAATTGACACTCTCATCTCATCAGCTTCTACAGCGGCCCTCATCAAGTGGAAGATCCGAACCCACGGACGAGCCAATTATAAGCCAGACACAAGTAGCGTTTTTCCCATCAGACACACCAATAACGGGCTCGGGCACAGGTGCAGATAATCACTTAATGGACCATGAAATTAGGTTCAAGTTGGAAAAAAAGGTGAACGATCAATGTTAGTGCGCGCCGCGGAAAAGCTGACACGCCATCGTAACAAGTTTTGCAAAAGCGGAATCGCAAAAGTGCTTTGACCTATTGTAAGCTACTGTGAGAGCCTGAAAGAGGAATGAACGTTCGTCCCAAAAAATTCCAGGATTGTGTTGTGCAGAAGATTGTTCTCGAAGTCGCTGAAAATGTGAAGAACAATAGACCCAAGCAACATTATGAATGAATAAAGCAATAAAGCGTCCAGCAGAAGACAAATGGAGGAAACATGTGAGACTTCAGAGAGAGCAACCTAAAAATGAAATGAACTAAAAAAATGTCTCGAATAGCCTCGTCAAAAGTTGTGAAGACAAGTGAGGCTAACGAAAAGGGAAGCATCAGCATCTCATGCTGCTGAACCTGGCGATTTGAAATCTTTTGACGTTAACGAATTGATCGGAAGCCTGAGCAATGGCAACACATCTATTGAAGATCGAAGAAAGATGGCGAAGTATTCTCGAACGGAGATGTACAGAATGAAAGATGGCTTGAATTTATTCAAAACATCTTTGAACAGACAAATTCACTGAACATTGACAGCATTGATGTTATGGAGCCGACAAATGAGCTTGGTGTCAACAATTCCAGTATAAACCTTGAAGAGAAAGCCTTAGCAATTCAGTGCTCCAGACAGTAGAGTCCCTGGTTTAAAGTAATTCTAGCAGAACCATGAAAGCAGGTAGCGATTCGATTGTGCACATGCTCTCAGCTCTGCTTCGGGCATTGCAATAATCATTTTGTGTCATTCTGCTGTGTCAACTAAAGCAATTGACGATAAACAAGGGAAGCATAGGTTGGATTCAGATGTAGAAGCTATGCATTGAATTCGAACACCAGCTCTTCATCTACTCCGTGGATTTTAGAAAAACCCTGAACAGTACTAATCTTGAATCGCTATGGGGAAATCCTGCGGCACACAGAGATCTTTTGTCAGCTTGTTCATTCAATCTCAATTCATCCTGCTGTGTAAGAACGGACACCGGTTTCACAACATTTCCCGAAACTGTTACGGGAGTTGGGCGAGGCTGCATCTTTTCGTCAGTGCTATTCTACATCAACTTTTGCAGTTGTCATCTGTTAATAAGAAGGAAAAAGAGTGTAGCAATTGACGGCATGGTAAAGTCCACAGATCTAGATCTCGCTGATGGCGTTGTCCTTATTGCTGAAGATCAAAACAAGTACAATATGTCACCGATAGTCTCAACAAGGAAACAAGCATCATTGGGTTGAGCATCAGCGCTGACAGCTCAAGAGTCATTGAACATCGGCTTGCTTGTACGCAGCTAGACAAAATAATGTTGAAGGGTGTCGACAATTTTATCTGCCTCGGAAGTAGAATTGCTCACAATGGCGATACTGTCGGGTGGTCGAAGACAGATTTTGAACGCTACGGGTGTGTTTCGCAGACTCCAACCAGAACAATATGATCAATGTCGTCTATATCCCATAAGGATGATTTCCATCAAGTTTATGTGTGACGGATCATAATGGTGCGCATACATATAGACCACATCGTAAATGAAGTTCTGCGCGACTCCGGTATGAATAGCCTTAACCTGTTTGTGGCACTACATAGACTTCAATTGGCCGGTCATATCATACTTATAACGCAGCAGAGGATCCCAAGATGGTCATGAGATGGACATCTCGAAAGACAAACAAAGGAGAGGGAGTTTCAACACAAGAACGAGAACATTTGAAAGTGACCACTAGGTTTTGGGGGTTCACAGGGACAAAGCAGTAGTTATTGCGCACGATCGGCATCGGTGATGAGAACTCATCGTCCGATGTGCTCAAAAGCATCAGAGTAACTGAATCTAGTGGTAAGCATTATAAGTTATAGAAAAACTTGATGCATTGCACTGATAGAAGTTCTTCACGAAACTGTGTTTGACTCTGGCATGATGTCGGGCCTTATGGGACGCTGTTAGGTCTCTGCATTCTTGTACTCAACGTTTTTGATACCGCAGAATTTGCTTGCGAAATCATTATTCTGAGCAGGGTTTCTTTCTTTCACGAAACGTTCTATTTTTGCGTGAACACGCAATTTCTTAATAGCTTTCTCTACTACTCTAGTTGTTAACAGGTGACACATATTTCTTCGCCATTTCTTCCCTTATTATTCGTGATATTTTCATGCGCTCAACGCCGGGGTAGAACATTATATTTTCTACAGGTGAACATCACGAGATATAAACAAACTACGCACTCTCGGTCAGGACTCGGAGTCAGACTTTTCTCGAGCGGTGCTACCTATTTACACACGGGTAACAGTCTGCACTTGCGTACTAATAGCAACTGCCGTAACCCCACGCTTACTTTTATTTTCAGTCTTGAGGACTGGTTGTTATGTTGATTTCATGTGTTTGAGGACTTGTGTTAGTTGATCAGCTCAACTTTTCCATTTAATTTGACCTACTTGTTTTGGAAGAAGTCCTGGATGCCTATATCTGCAAGCGTGTAGCCCGTGAAGTCGGAAACTATCAGCGCTGTTCTGCTCTGCAGCCGTAAAGCTAGCACTAAAGCCGTTAATTAGGGGTGATTTTGGTCCATTTGATTTTGGTTGAATTTGGTTCACTTCATCTTGATTACTTCTCAACTGCGCGTCTATAAAGTGACTGTATGCACAATGAGTTCTAGTTTAAATCACTTTGCACCTTCGCCAACTGCTTGATGTTGACCGTCTTTCGTTGGCCGTTGTCCAGTCTGGAAGTCTCAGTGAACTAATATAGCTTGTATGATTTAGAAATTTCGTTGCATTCAGAAATAGGGAAGAAGAGAAGGAAAAGGAGAAGCATTTTGAAGCCAGCCACTGTCAAAGTCAAAACTGCTAGCCGGACTTCGTAACATATTCGATCCCAATACATACCCACTACACATACAATTTATTTCATGTCTGAACTTATGCACTATTATAAATTTGCTCGTTGACTATACAAGAAAAATCGGCACAATATTCTTCGGCCTTCAACTCACGCACTTTACCGAGTAGCCATCGAGTGGAAATTAGATGAGGGAAGGGGCATTTCTGAAAGCGTTAGTGTAGGAAGGTTGGGCAGCGTTTATCTGTGCACTGTTATGCGGTTTTAGCGAGGGGATGCAGTTTTTAACTAAGCCCTAAGAGGATAGGATCACAGGGGTAAGTGAGACGATTACCTCATGCGGGAAGCTTGAAACTTGCCCAGCCCGATGATCCTTCCCTCCTACGGTTTAGTTGAAAAACTGCATGTCTGTGGTGTAATACGGAGTAACAGGTATTAATTCCTTGATATGCTAACACACGTATTCCCCATTCACCACCATTTCGCACTGCTTTAAATCATAAAAGTGAAGCCAGAATACAATATCCAATGAAAATTCAGACTCGCAGCGCATTTTCCACCTATTATAACCTTAATTTACGTCTCTGGTGCTAGCTTTACTGCTGCAGAACAAAGCAGCGCTAGTAGTTCCAAAGATCACATGCTTGCAGATATGGGTAACCAGTACTCCTTTCAGAACAGTCCGATCAAGTTGAATCGAACAGTTGAGCTGATCAACTAAAGCAAGTCCTCAAACACACGAAATCAACAAAATAATAGTCCTAGAAATTGAATAAAAGTAAGCGTAGGGTTACGGTAGTTGCTATTAGTACGCAGGTGCAGACTATTACTCGCTAGGTAGCACCGCTCGAGAGAAGTCGGACTCCGAGTCCTGACCGAGAGGGCGTAGTTTGTTTATATCTCGTCATGTTCACCTGTAGAAAATATTTCTACCCTGGTATTGAGTGCATGAAAATATCACGAATAATAAGGGAAGAAATGGCGAAGAAATATGTGTCACCGGTTAACAACTATAGTAGAGAAAGCTATTAAGAAACTGCGTGAATGGGTAGCACCGCCTCGAGCTCCTTGTCCTTTACGCTACTCCGCTCGCCCACTCTTTCTCAATGGTGGTATTGTGAGAGACAAAGGGCTTGGTGCCTAGAAAACACAAAAACCAGTTTATGTCGGGTTTAAAGACACAATTCTCTATAAAAGTGGTTTGCGAGATATCTCTCTAATTGTAAGATTGATCTATGGCTCCCGAATATGCCATATGCAG
>UZAF01018680.1:0-15219 GCA_900617895.1 Haemonchus placei | reverse complement strand
TGTCATGATAAAAAACGGTTGAGATGGGGTGAAGCAAAGGCTCAAAGATTAAAGGTACTGTGTGCCACTCTCAGAGCTGAGGTCTTTCAAAAATTTTTATCGGAGCGATCTTTGACAACGGAGCATACACGTTGAAAGTTCGAACAAGCAGGGCCCATGGCTATGGATTGAAACAGATTGTGGCTTGCTGCGACCAGCTCCAGACAGAAGTCAACCGACCCTTGCTTCAATACCCTTTACATAACGTCGTAATCTCATCCAGTCCGCTTTTTGCCACTCTTTTTGAACTTTTTTCCACTACTCTACGCCTAATTTCATGCTCTCTTCGGCCCTACTCTGCTTCATGGCTCCCATAATTTTGCTTAAACTAGATATATCTAATCTATCAAAACAATTGATAATAATTGTGTATCACTCATTCCTCCACTCTAAGTAACGTCTTACCTCTCAATAAAAACAGGAATTAGTACTGGTTACCGTATGAATAAATGGTCTTCTGACGCTAATCTGATCTGAAATGTACATTTGTCGTGCAATATGCGTTGTTTTGTTACTAAAGTTTTGTTGTTGTTCATTTGATTATTCTGTCGTTTTTAATATCTGTGTCTCCTGCGGTTTTCGACATAGATATCCTAACAGACGGATGGGGATGGGATAATGACAATTGGCGCGCATTTTCACATATGGTCTGACAATGAAATCCCGGATCTATATCGGTTTAGATCATNCTAGCAGTTTCGACTGTTAGACGGACCCCACCATGCAATCGATGAATGAGGGCTGCTGACCAGCCATGAAATAATCACGAGGTGGACCGGGATAGATCAATCACAGCGACCTTCTAGTCCAGCTCCTATCAGCCTCTATGCAAGGCAGGCGAGCTGTCACTCGTATTCATTCCTCTTTTTTGGGCTGATATAGTGTGGCATCGAATGAAACCTGATCGGTCGAGTCGCACTTGCCTCGCAAAGCGCGAGGGCCGCTGTCCACGGCCAGAGGTGTAGGAGCCGTGTGACTCGGGATTGGACCAAACTCGCCAACTACCGATCGATACCACTTGAAAGTTCGTTGAGAGCGGCTATCTTGCCAATTCTGCCGGAGACAGGCAAAGAATATGCTGACAATAGAAGAAAAGCACATAACGTTGCAGTCCGTGACGCCTTTCCGACAGTATAGGTGGAGTGGCCGATCTGCCGTGGGAGGATTTGCTGCTACGAATCGATCGATAGGACAGCACAGTCATGTTGAAGATTGGAAAGAATCACACGATACAGTTGATTCCGCTAAGCTCTATTACAGGGTAGTGTTCCGTCTATTATGGAGCTGGAGAAGCCGCTGATGGATTAAGACATCACTGCCGATGAGATGGCTTCTATGGAAAACACACTGGAGCTTTTTGGCAAGAATATGGACAAAATCCCAACAGACGAAATGTAACAAGTACATACTGCAACTGAAGCCGTTGGTAAGAGGTTCTCGAGCAACTGTTGCAAGCCGCTTCAACTAGGACTGCTAGGGAGCTAGGAGAGTTAGTGAACTGAAGGATAGAACCTAGAGCCAAATCACGCAAAATGTGTTGGCACCTGAAGTGGAAACAAGGGCAGTGCCCGAAGAAGAATAGGAATTTAATGCTCTCAATTTTCAGCACAGCTGGAAAAGCCTCAAGGAAGGAAACAGTAGTAAAGCAGTTTATGGGAGGCTGATTGAGATGGAATCCGATAATGATGAATCTAGTCAAACCTCGATGCACTAGCTCTCGCGGAAAGTACGCTTCCTTATTGTACCGACCAATCCAAGGCTGAAAATGCTGAACGAACACATCATAGTCAGAAGACTGATTGGAGGCAGAAGACCAAGGGCTCGATTTACTCACGACCGTCAAGTCGTAGCGAATGTTCCTTTTCTGACATTTATTCAAGCAAGCCCTTTCTTCAGACTATCGTTTATGCCCCTCACAATTTCTTATGACGTATGCACGTACTTACGTGGCTTTTCTTACATGAGGACAATGTGGTTGTCTTGTTTTGATAATTAAACTTAATTAGTAGTGTGCCAGTAAGAGCCCACTGATTTGCCCAATCTCATTTGCCATCTATTTCAAAACAATTTACTGGTATGTGAATGGCTGTAGAGATGCGCCATGTATCAAGTGCGAAATGCAAATCCACAACTCCGTCCAAATATCCGCCTGACTAGGGAGAGCACTATCTTGGCGCCAGTGGACGCTTGCTGTACTAAGAACTACTGCGAAATGCCGCTGAAACTATCTGCAGGCAATTCCGAGAGGTCACAACTTTATTGGGAATATTTTTCAGCAGCTTCAACTAGTTTATTCGCAAACAGCGTTCCGAATTCTATCGAAATTCTACCCAGATCTTCACTCAAAGTTCTATAGAGAGTTTAAACACCCTCTTGATTCGTAAAGAGAACTTCGATACCTCACTGGAAGGAGAGCGTCAAAACTCGAATTCAATTATCCTGCTATGTGAATGAGGGCATATGTGGACCTCAAGCAGTTAAGAAAAATAGGAGACGGAGCGAGGGGCGAGGCTCTGCATCGAACTGGAAAGGCTCACAAGGAAGGCCTATCCTTAGCATTGAATGCAAATCTTTACGTACCAGAGCGAGAGGAGTAGATAGCCTACTAGAGAATAAACTAATATTTTCACTCCTCGCAACAACGGAAATTACCCCAAATCGCTTTAAGATGATTGCGCAAAGATGTGAGTGGAGCAAAAAAGTGCAGCGGTAATGCGAGATACTTCGAGAGGATGTCAACGACATCATCGGGTTTTACAAAATGCATGGCTTACAACAAGATTCGAAAACACTCGTCTAGTTTAAACCGCGTTGACGTTACGTTGATTCATTGTAGGTATATCGATGGTGAAACAGTCTTTGATACACATGCAGTGAACAAAAATTAGGCCTCGCTGAGACCACTCTTTAAGATCCTATCCTCAGACCATAATGTGAAATTCCGTGTCTCTTGCCATTACCCCATCTACTTCCGTTTATTAGGCTATCTGGGATATTTACATTCCCGCCCAATTCAACAATATATCATACGCACGGCCGGGGGTTCGAATCCCGGATCGATGCCCGCCTAGGCCAACCAAGCCTTCCATCCCTCCGGGGTCGGTGAATTGGTACCAGACTTGTCTGGGAGGATAAAAGCACTGACTTGTACATCGGCTGGCCACCGCAGGTCACTGTATAGGCCACATACGCACTCATTACGCCACTACGATTCTGAATGGAAGTCGAGTGCGGGGGCGCATCCCTCAGTCGAGATTGATTAACGCCAAAAAACTTTATCCTTTTATCCTTTTTATATGTTATGTAGTGTATCAACTTGTATGCTAATATGATTTGCTTTATTTTTATTATCATGTGTAAATCTTCTAAGAGATATTCTTTGAAACCATAAGTATATGTCTATTGATACGTTTAAAAAATATATGTATGCGTATATCTGCATGTATGTAAATTGCACAACTTTTTTACTTCTTATTCTCCATTTTGATAAAATAATTTTTATATAAACTATATCTACCACTATATTCTATTACAGGAGTCTCAGTATTTGTATCTGTTTTATGTGTTCTCAACACTACTGCGTTGTTTTTCAATGTTAAAAGTTGATCAGTTTTTTTCCCACACTAATTTCTATATAAACTATATCTACATCTATATTCTATAGTCTCAGTATTTGTATCTGTATTATATGTCCTTAACACTACTGCATTGATTCTTAATCTTAGAAGTTGGTCAGTTTTTTACCCAATCTTGAGAATTGATCAGTCGAGGCGAACTTGTCTCGAAAACTAAAGGGTTGCAGACCACGGCCAGAGGGAGATCAGCCCCACCGTGTGACTGCTCAGTTTTCATTGTGTGACGCGCATTGAATCACATTCAAAATTCGAGGATGGTCTGCACGGATATCGATCTGGGATTCGGTCCTTACCATTAGACCGCCCATGTGAGTTTCCGCGCTAATTACTATTACACATTTCTGTGACCTTCAAAAGGTTTACATGTCAAAAGGCGCCAAATTGTAATTACCAGCACCCTTGGTGTTAATCGTTGCATTAGAAAGAAAACTACCTAAGCAGCAACCGCGCAAGACTTTTGCGGGAGGTCCCTTTCTGTAAATACTAGTTTTGGTATCTTCCGCGCTGAGCTATCACACCAGAATATGTCCAGGGAAATTCGACTATTTCTTCGGGTCGAGTGGGGCATGGGGCAAGGTGAAAAAAGCAAACGCGAACTCTTTAGAGCCCAGCGCAAGGGCGTTACAAGCACCGAAATTGGTCTTGCGATCGCAAATGCAAAACGACCTGTTCTTACTTTAAAACAACCCAGGCAGCGAGAAAATAGTGGGCAGATGAGGACTGGGTAGGAAATGTAGAACGAAGTAGATTCTGCCGCATTGGGCGAAGCGAGCTACATGAATTCACAACTTGGTTTCACTCTGGTCAGAAGAATAAGAATTGCAAATTGAGCACGGTCTGGTGTGTTGACACGCTCTCGAGTGGAAGGTATCAGCAGCAACANTTCACAGCTGCTCCTCTGCTTCGAAGAGAAAAGAAGCAGGTTTTTTTCAAAAGTTTTCAAAAAAGCGGGCATATAGAGCCTGAAAAAATTATATGGAGATTATAACGAAAAAGTGGTCAGAATTCTGCAGCTGGTGGACGAAGTGGTTGCAGATCAAAAAAAGAAAGCTAATCAATCGTATGATATTCGAAATGTACACCAATTTTTCGTGGTTGACGTCAAAAAATTCTGATTTTTCCAGGAACTCTCCCTATCAATACGGGTAGCGCTGTGCACGCACGCGCACGCACAGCGCGACCTGTATTCCAGAAACGACGAAGCAGAAATAGTTGAGTCCTCGAAACCTCAGCATGTGGTCCATTATTATAGACCGTTTCATTTTCTGAGCAGAGCGCGAGGTTAAACCGGTACAGGCAGGAAACTGCAGGAAATTTCAAACTTCACAAATTCCACTGACCATTTGTGTAAAAGGAGCGATACTGGGGAACGCCACCATTGTTGATGCGAATTGAAGTTGGGATGAGGCTGCAATGAAGGGATAAGAGGTCACGTTGAAAACCATAAACTGTTTAAATGGCGTACAGACAAATGGTGAGCATAGCTGTTGTGGTTGGAAGAGGTAGGGGACGGCAATCCCTTGAACTCCTCCGTCATGCCACGTCGGCAAGTCCTAAGTGATGGATTTGTAGATTATGTCCAAAATGAAAACAAGCAGGAAAAGGTTACCAGCTTCTGTTGAGGCACTATATATGGCACAGCTTGCAGAGCAGGAACCTATAACGAATACAATAGGATCAACTCAAGCAAAGAAAGTGGGAATTCTGATGAAAATTCATTATGATGACACGACTGGATGTATATATCAACAAAGCATCCTCACCCTTGCTTCAACCGCAGCTTGGTCTGGTTGGTCAGGCGGCTTCGTAGCAGAAGGTTGATCGGCGTTTCCACTAGCTAAATACAGTAAAATAGGATTGAATGAAAAACGTACTCCTCATCCTCCTGTGTCCTTATGGCAGAAGTAATTGTCACGATTGTCATTGTCATTGTCTATAATATTATGATGTCCGAAAAGTTTTTTTTTCAAAAATTTAGTCGGTTTTTCTTCAGCACAAAATAACTACAACAACACAGCTTGATCAGTGACCAAGATAGTGGCCCTTCCTTGCCACGACGTCTCTCCATCAACCGGACGGGGCATTGATGCCATCAATTCAAAAAGGAGATGGGCGCGACGCTATCCTTTCATGTACTGCCTACTCGACTTCCTTACAACTGTTGGATTTTTTCCGTTCAAAGCAGAGCTGTGGGCTTCTGAAAGGATGGCAATCATATGGGATGAGGTCAGGTGGTAGTCAGTTTATACCAAATGTTTCCAGCTCATCCATCGACGTTCTCGCATAAGATGGCCGAGCATTATCCATCCCAATCAGAGACTTCTTTCCAATCGGTATGGAATGGGAAGGCACGGAACACCATCTTTATCGGCCTTCAACAAGATACCCTTGCGTTTGCCGCAGTGCACTCTGGTCTAATGGTAAAACACCCAATTGAGCGGAGGGAGAATGAGCTCATGTCCTTCTCGGCGTGAGCGCCTCGCTTTGTAGCGTGCTATGCTGTGGCCTTACGTCCACTGGTAGGCATTGTGATTTCCTGCGTGGATTTTCACATGGCATCGACTTTTTATTATAGGTAATAATGGAGTCGGCTGGTGTTGTCGTTCGCTTACGGTCGAGGAGCTTCTGGAACAACTGACTCGCACTCGACGCTTCCGCTCAGTAAAGTTTCTGCGATATTTAAAAAAGTCCTGCTTTGAAAGTGACTTCCGCGTAGAAAGTCGTGGATGATGGATTCCGAGGTGGAGATCGATTTTACATTTCTTGCCATTTTGAGGGGGATCGCTCTGATAGGAAACCAAATAGTATAGCCATTTGGAAACAGTGGACTTTCGCTTCGACGGACTTCGTCGAAGCAAATATTTTCCAAAGGAAGCGATCGTGCTATTTATGATGGTGACGAGAGAGGGTCACTGCTGCCAATCAGTCCCCATTCCTCATTTCAGCCTTAGTGTCGAAGGGAACAGTTTCGTAATGGTGAAGTAGAAAGGCCGGTAGTCTTATCGATGCAACATCGTTCGATCGACGATTACTTACTTCGAACGAACGCGTGGAATTTCGATTACCTATAATATTGATCTATCAACAACGCCCTTTCTCTGCTATCGAATCTATAGTCCTTCTTAGACGCGTTCAAGAACAACATGCTTCCATAGTTGAAAGGCATCATTTTCTCGAATCTTTCCGGACATCCTCATACAATACCGTATGCGTTCTGCATCGAAAATTCCTGGTAACAGTGACAGGGGTAGGCGATACTCATTTCGACTTTGGTTCGAGGTAGATTACTAACAACTGTGTAATTGACTATTGGTTACTATGCATTACCACTCATACTCATAGGCAGAGGTTGTGCAGTGTCATGTAGAGCAATGTAAAACTTATGCTCCGAGGTCGAACTCCGGGTTTACACACATCCAGGTTAATGCTCACATCATTCAGGGTTCGGTTAGCTCGTATAGGGCCAGTCTGAAGACGATCAATCAAAGAACAGTCCGGGCACGGTTCAGAACAACTTTGGAACCTTTTCTAAGTAGAAAAGCGAAAGTATTAGTTGGGAATAGTTCATAGGTAATAATGGAGTCATAGGTGGTGAGGGAAGCGAGAAAACCGTCAAATGTGTGAAAATAAAGCTCCTCAAAAGAGGGAAAATGGAGGTTGTACGAGATTACTATGACGGAAGAGGTAATCGGACGAGATTCTAGATGTTGGAATTGCGCAAAGAGCTGACTACTAAAGCCGAAACTGTTCAAAATTGCCTTACACTGTTGTCATGGGTCATGACAAGTTGTTTGAACTTCCTACATGGGTTCCATTGCGAATGGGCTCTACAATACCGGTGGAACTCGTCCAAAGATACACACGGGACAATCTTAGAGCCTCTATAGCGCCCTATCCAGGCCGTTTCCCGACCCGACAGCGCCACGTATAGTATACGAGGGAGCCACAGATTTATCGTAGCGGAATGCCTCATAAGTCATTTTTATCGTGAATTGTGTCATGGAGTTATAATACTTTCACTTTTCACAGTTCAGCAGCAAATCGTTGAGTACTTGACCTCTCCTCGAACTTATACTGATAGCTACTACGAATTTGCAATGCTTCGTTCAAAATCGTAGCTTGTTTTGTGCTTGGCTCGATAAGTTTTCCTACATTAACAGCTACTGCATTCGTTGCAGCAAACAAAGTCCCATCTCAATCGCTATTACAAATATTCTGAGAGTTCTGGGTAAGCAATGTGTAGAAGTAGGAAAGCTAAGAAACATGGAGCGAGTGATCAGGTGGCCGCGATGACGCTTGAGAACTAAAAATGCCTTATTGTTATTATGGTAGAATTACGTAGGCGCCGAGCCCTAATCTGCGATCTCTCCAGTGTTCCCAAAAGTGAATGTTCTGATATGGCGTTGGAGTGCGACAATTAATACTATAAGATAAGAAAGGACAAAAAAGACAGAAATTCCAGTAGCAACCAGGTCACAGTGCTAAATTCCTAATCATATTTACATGGGAAAGAGCTGTTCGACAATATACAGTGAGTTGTTTCCGCCCAAATAAACGGCAAATCAGAGATCGTAAACAAAATGCTGCTTACAAGTTTTTCTCCTTTTTAGCATGTTGTAAATAACCATACCTTATATCAAAATCAAAGTATCGTTGACAATGCGTTCAGGCTAACATGAGAAAAAGGAAAATAGGAAAAGGAAAATATCTCCTGTTCGCAGTCAAGAACCAGGTCATCCCATCCGATGTGCGCGACGGCCAAAGGGTTTGCGTCATAGGAAAGATGCTGGCCTTATTGGCATCGTTACGATGAGAAGCTAGTATAGCTGGCCACATCTGATTCCGTTCTTTACTTTCTCATCAACCGCCGACTTATTAATTCGCCATCATGACTAATTATTGTAAAAATGCTCAGACTAGCGGGAGGTGGGACGAGGATCAAAATCCAACCCATAACCTACATGTTGGGATAGAACTCTGTTAATTAAGCTTTCCGATTTTTGATTTTTATATGACCCAAGTTGCATCTAATTAAATTGGATCCAAAGAATGAGCTTGATCTAACAGCCACTACCATTCCATTATCATACTGCTGATTAAAATATCAACAAACTTTGTTCACTTTGGTCAATCCTCGAAACAGTTACAAACAACATTTTATCCGCACTTGTTGAAAACAACAGCCGCTTGGCGTCTAGATGCTGACTGATCGTTTGGATTGGATAGTTGACAAAGATGGAGCTACCTGACCACCAAGACCACTACTGAGCTGGATGTACAGAAGCGCTCAACAGTCTTCGGCCAAATGCTTCTTCAGCCGCACTTTTCAGTGGTAACTCCTATTCTACTTGATGTAATCATATGAAATTTCGATATGTGTAGCATGGGTGTATTGTGAATATTTACCACTACTAATCTACAGGCTGACCATGTTCCAGATATTAAAAAGAGTCTGAACTCAAAATCAACTGGAATTGCAGATAATGGTCCTTCTGAGACTTCTTTCCTTTTCGCCTTGTCTAGCGCTAATGCCGAACACAGTAGAGGAGAAAAACGCACATAAGGTGCGAATAACTGCAGATGTTACCAACGTTGCTATGAGCAAATTCTGCTACCGCAAAAAACACCTTCCATTAGTTACGTAGATATTGCTGCTTTGCACTGAAATAGTGCTAGATGGTGTGAAATATGTTATAGATAAACATAAAACTTCGCACGATTTGCTCCACTGAGAAAAAAAAATTATGAACGAAAAAGCGTAAAAGCGTGGTCGAAGACTTTTGAGCGCTACTATATGTTCCCAACATTTAGATACTTCCTGATGATGGTAAAGAACATACCCATCGTATTCAGTACATCCGATGTAGACCGATCTAGAAGGTTGCCTTCGCTATCCTGGAATACGTGATGTTCAGCCGGAAGCTCGCAACTGAACTCAGAAACTGACTCGTAATCGTTGAAGGGTGCTGATCAAATTATTAATGGTCTCCTGTTTATTCATCGGGCCTCCAACAACAGCTTCCTTCGTAGTTGATGTACTTGATGAATTATCGGCTGAAAACATTAAGAAACACCTACTACAATAGAGAATGATAGAAAACCAAGGAATATTGTCACGTTGACTCACCCTGAGCTCCTCCTTCGCTTCGCAATTTTTTTGGCTGACTAGCGAATTGCTCACTTTGCATTGGTACTTCTATACGACGTCACAAAGTAAACCAACTAAAAACTTTTATTGTAGGCCATTCTCTTCTACCTGGTCATCTCAATGGAACGTGAATTTGGAGTAGGTTGTGAACCGTCCGAAAGAGAGCAAACAGAAATCAATTAAAGTTAGAAATCAGAGATAGTGAAGGATGAAAATTGCATCAGAAGAATCGGGGTGATGCATTTGGTAAATTATAAGGACTACGAAGGTAACCGACGGCTCGCGACTATAATTAACTTAGCCGTCACTTAACTCCCAACACTTTCGAGACAATGACATCGACCGAATTCGTCGTCTCCCTTGATGAAGGTGATGAGTGGGCAACAGGGGCATACTATCACACATGCATGGTCAGCGAATCCCGGATCAACAATCGCCTAGGCCTATAAAGGTTTGCGTCCCAGAGAGGTTGGGTGATTGGTACCGGGCGGATTTGAGCATTAATTTGCAAGTCAGATGTCAAAAACATTTTTGATTAACATGAAGCAGCTGAGAGCAGTCGCCATCGTATAGAAGCTGTAACTCTTAGACGAAGCATTTTAATGAAAAGATTTTATAGACTGAAATACACAGAAGTTGTGTTCTAATTAAGAGTAATATAGAGCGACATGGTCGTTCTGAAATGGGTGCACGAGAAAAGGCAATTATTACAGCTTTGTGAAGAAATGGATAAGATACGACCTCTTCGGCTGAGGGAGTGTGAAGAATGTGACTGCTAGAAACTCGGCCAATGGGCTGAAGTGGATGTTCACTTTCTCTTTGGAGTTCTTCTGTTGCACTCTTTGATCTCCATTTTGAAAGCAAAGAGCTCTACACGTTTTTCCAAAAAGAAAGGATGGAATTGATAGCGTGCTTCTATCACAATGGTCAGCCCCACCTGCATCCCTAAAGAAAGATGAACTAAAAAAAGGGATTCTTTCTGCCTCTCGAATTTAGGGGAAAAGAGTGGTATCAGCGAAAAGAGCGTCCCCTTCACTTCTCAAGTTACCCAACCGATTTGTTTTATGAATGTATTGCCCGTCTGCAGTACCGCAACCCCTTAATGTGTGCTACCCATTAAGGGGAAGAGAACAAGGCACTTCTAAACAGACCCGAATTGTGGTTCAAAACCCGCAATTACTAGCGATTTTACCTATTTGCTGTTTGAATGCCCTTGGAGACATCACATGAAAGCGTACAGGTGGTTCTGACGTGAACGAACTACTGGAAAAAGGCCAAACAGCGTCTCGACCATATTTCTCATAAAGCACCCACCATATCACCCATTTCTCACCAAGTAAGAGAGGTGAAATTTTGTAATCTGATCCATTGAAAACTCAAAAGCCTTCTCATCATAGGAACATATGGAGTTCAACATTCAATTGAGGGAGTGTTGGGAATGTTAAGGCTTTCCGTAGCTCTTACAACAAAACATTAACGAAACAAATGCCCGTGAATCCAAACGATTGCACCTAAAATCGTTATCTTCAAGAAATTGAAGTGTAATGACCACACCCGAGATCCTTCAGCAATCAACTTGATTTCGAGCGCTATCGAACTGGAACTAGGGAAAAACGATAGCATGGAAAAGGCGACAAAGCAACTGATAATGGCTATCAGCTTCCCGATCTCACTGATAGCACTACTTGTTTGCATTTTTCCCTCACCTTTTTTATATGTTGGAGCAAAACAACGTCTTCTGATAAAATCGGCCACGCTGATAGTGACTCAGTTCAATTTAGCTCATGGTTTTAAAAAATGAGAGACTGAATATGGATCATGTAACATCGTGCTTGCATTGTGTAGTGCTCCTGGTGTCACCTGCTACGAATCATTCCATCAAGGCAAGGAAAAGATGTGGCATTTCTGGGATACGATTTCTAGTGCGTCAACGCAGCAATGTTGAGCTATCATGACACTGCGAACTGATAAGATGTCATGGTTTATCTTGGTGTGATTATTTCGATGTCAAATACTGCGGAGGAGTCCGTGGGTCATCCAAAAGGAACCTTGTGGAATGATTATCTATAGGAACTACTTCGAGTTCCGTTTCAGCCGAGTTTTCACTCTATGTCTTCTTTTGCGTTTCATAAAGGTTATGACCTTAACTAAAGCCAAATTCATTCATCACTTTTGACCTCCCCTGGAAAATCAGTAGAGTGGGATGAAGGAACAGGTTTTGGATGAAGGTACTGGTTTTGGATGAAGGTCCTCAAAATACTAAAAGTTTTGACTAAGGCATACGTATGAGGGGATGTATCGAAGTAGAACTTATAACAAATGAACGTTGTAAAGTAAACGAAGAAGGCTGAAGTAATGGAAAATAATGGAGGCTGAAACATGGGACCGTACTCGGAGTTTAGCGGTCACTACAGCCAAATTGCCTTCAGATTGAAAATTATTGTCAGAAAAACACAACAAGTCATCAAAGTTAAGTGTGAAGTTTAGACATTACCAATCAATAGATCTGCCATGGGCATTATCCTTGTGATCAACGATTCTATCGTTGAACAAATATTAGGTACTCTCTGTATATCCTTGTATAACTAACAGAAGAGTTGTTATTAACGGGGATATCAGCATGATTGAGAGGCATTCTGATGAGGTTGGAATCAAATGCATCTATAAATTGTTTTGTGTAACAGTTTGGAATGAATTTCATTCCCAGTCACAGGCTCAGAGCAGGCTCTCCTCATTCCAAGTTCAGTACGACCTGTCGCCTGCACCTCTTCCATATTTAGACACACTGCGTCTAGGAGAACAGCAGCTAGGAAACACATACCAAAACACTTTGTGCATGCCCCGCTCGGTACGAACGGAGTCTCACTCAAATCATCTGCTTGTAAGTAACTTAATTCAGTCCCATCATATCCCATGTTGGCTGCGTATTTTTACTCAGTTAACACATTGACGACCATGCAGTCCACATGTGGACTGCAGTTGTATTTTTTTGTTTTATTCATCTATATTTCCATTTTTTTACAATTTCTTTTTCTAAAAACATTACATCAGGTCTAAATGAAACTACATACAGCATGGTCTTGAAAAATCTTCTAATTTTACAATTGTAAAGGTGTTTTTTCGAAGGAGTACATTACCTTGGTGAATTCTTCGTTCGTTGAACAACTTCAAAAAATGGAAATATGGATGAATAAAACAAAAAACAATACAACTGCAGTCCACATGTGGACTGCATGGTCCCAACGGAACGCAAAAGAAGTTCCCCGAAACGATTTCTGGTAATGATTGAACTCATAATTGAATGACCACTAGAACGAATGCCGTTTCTATAATAAAGATCAATGATCACTCAATGTGGGCATTCTTACCAAACCCATTTGAAAAATCATTCCTAAAAACATATATTCTTCTCATAAACTCAAAAAATGGTCATGCTGGACCATGAAGTCCACATGTGGGCTGCAGTCGCTGGTGGACGGAAAGCGCGCCGGTCCCTCGCGGCGTTTTCCCCGCAAAACGTCGTGGTCGCCAATGGTTAACTCTCCTGTCGCGTACGCTCTGCTCCCATGAGTAGAGTCCAATCCCGTCGCCTAATGTCAGTGTTCTCATCCTGCCCCTGTATCCCTTCCAAATTTCAACACTCTAGATTTAAATGGGAACAGAACTTATGAATTTTCGGTCAAACTTGCTCATAGCTCGCCCCAATAATGAAGTCCCGGCCACACGCATACGGCGCTTCATATGAGGATAAAATTATTGTTCTCATACATCTTATTACTATTATTCATGTCATGAGTATTTAGCGCAAGTCTCTCAATTCTTGCAGATACCATTACCAAAATACAAAAATTATTAGTGAGCCGAAAGCTTGAACACTCAGCAATAGGCTTGAACACTCAGCAAATATCGAAATGATGCAGTGAGAAGGTCCAAATTAAACAGTGGTCAAATTGGTTGATGGAGATCGGGTGTGTAGGCAAATTGATCGACTATTTTCAAAGTTACTCCTCTTTTTCGATATTACTCGACGCTATTGACACAACAATGAAGACCAAAAGCAGCTGATCAATCCAATGGGAACAATTGCGGTATTCCTACCCAAAAGGACTTTTGTCCTCTGCACGTCCTAGAGCGGACCAGGACTTTTATCCAAATTTTTACCACGTGCCTTCTACTGCGTCAATATACCAAACAAAACAATGTTTGCAATCAACAAATAACCTACACCCTTTTCAGCTTGAGGTTTTTCATTTCCAATTGAAATGGCGCAAAAGGAAAAATGGGAGATCACTTTGGTTTGTAGAAACTGAAGTTTTCAAAGATTACTCACTGCTGTACCCTTCAAAAGCATGAACCGATATCTGGCTAAACGAATAATTCCAGGAAAACTCTTCATTTTGCATAGAAATCGTGCCCTCATGAAGGTCTGTATGCCGAAGTGGCCATCGAGTAGCGTGATATGCCGGTTAACCCCTATATATTTCGTCAGGATCTTTCGACCCATCTATTGCCTTACAAGTTACTGCTGCACGTCTGCCAACTACTCTGGAACTATACATTTCGTTTTTGAATGCTTGTGCCCCATTACTTGATGTTGGACCTCTTACAAGTGGAAATGAAACCCTATGCGATGTCTAGTCGTCCTAAACGGCAACTATGCGTACAGTTCCGCCTTATGTTGTTATACTGGTCGGCTAACGTCCGGCTCTCCTTTGACTCGTGTTAAAGTTGATCCACCGCCCCCATTTTTCCATACTTGAAGTTCTGGTCTAAATAACAGGAGTTTAAGAGTTTGGAATTTCCAGCAAAACAGACCGATACGATTAATGCTCCGCTCTCACCCGGCACGACCAGAGTCCTCCTCAAATCCTGGTGTTAAAGTGAGCTGCTGCACTCGTCACTTATTCCAACTTGACTGCACATTTCGACGCAGACTACGCACATTTCACACCCGCTCTTCCCCTTCGTCCAACCTATGCCCTCCGTGGGCGGGATCCAGTTCGGTCACTTCCTATCACCTACCATCAGCGTCTTAATTCTGCTCGCCTGTACTCCTATCACGTTCAAACGCTTCAGGTCCAAAATAATAATTTTCACGCACGCTCCCCTTGGGAGAAGTCCAGCCCCGCCACTTACCACTGGTGTTTCTATCCTGCTGCCTCTACCCCTACAGAATTTGAACGCTCGCCACTTAATGGATTATATGTAGTGAGACAACTGCGAAAAAGACAGGGAGCCAGAAAAGTATCTACTTTCAAGACGACGTCGAACTGGATGGCTCCTCTCAATATGAAGGCAAGTAAGGTGGGTCTATTGAAAGGAGCCATTGTGGCATGAGGGAGGTCGAACCCGTGATAGGTCAGGGAGTGATCGACCGCCGAAGAGGCGCAGTTTCGG
>UZAF01018679.1:13921-24139 GCA_900617895.1 Haemonchus placei | reverse complement strand
GTTGTCTACTCTACTTGTGAAACTGCCTTTTTTTTACAGAACCTATATATATATACCGTTTTCAACTGCCCAAGCTGGAATCGCACAGCAACTGCTCACATCACTATAACTCAAAGAGGTAGCACACTTCTACGCGAACGTCGGCAATTCCAAGTCACATAAACCGATAGAACAACCTGCGATTCACACTTATTAGCACGACCACACCTCAGTTACCAATACTCGGTCCTCGTGTAAAACGAAGACAACATCGCGGTAACCCAACCTACCCAGAGGAGACAACTAATACTGCACACCGCGTCGACTTCAATGTGCGACACTACAAGGTGCAAAGGAATTTAAATGCGCATTCGCAAGGGAATCATGCAAACGCTCCCATAAATTCCAGAAAGCATCGTGCAACCACCCAAATGGAGATATGGAAAAGTTAATAAGACCTAATCTTTGATCTCAGGTGGGGAAAATTTCCTCATCACTCGCGACAAAGGACAAATCCCCGCAAAACTGAATGTTCTTCAGCTTAATATTGTGATGGACAGTTAAGCATATAGCACAACAAGGTCAGACGTCCTGCGCATTCCAGCAAGCGAGCGGATTGGCTGTTATAACTGTTTGGCGGGTGCAACATTGAAACCCGCTTGCACATGCGACGAAGGACCCTGCAGCCAGGATCAAACCCAATTTGCAAAATGCTCTTCACGCTCACACATAAATGAACTCGTGTTTCATTATTCCGCCGCTCATATCAACATTTCCTGCCCTGCGTCGTGCCCAGGAGGCTCTGCCAACATCAGTATTAGAGGAACCCTGGCGTATGTTCACGATGGGTTTATTAATGCCAGTCGAGTGTTGGAAGTAAAAGCAGAAGCTCTTCAAGTGATATATCCGTTTTCTCGAATGTGTTCACAAAGGTGACGAAAGTCAAAGCCTCTCTTATTCTGTGCAATCCTTTTTTCTTCAGATGGATAGAAGATATATTTACTCGTTGGTCATTGTATTGTTACCTCTAACATTTATTTCGCGTACTTATCGTGCTATGTTCGCTACTAAGCCTACGCCAAAAAAGAATCACTAATCTTCTGCTCGTGGGAGTTTCTGTTCCAGGATCACGATTTAGCTCTCAAGCAAATTTTGCCATGAATCACTCACACAAAAGAATTACTCACCCACCCGAACAAACTTCATCCTCTCACTTCTAGGAAATATAATTCAAATAGAAAAGATTCTAAAGTCCAATGAGTCCTATATAAGCTTTCTAATTTGATTTTATTTTACCGATTACCATGCAGCAATGTAGGCTTCATGTCGAGCAGCCTCAACACCGAATATCGAACAGTGCAGAAAGTGACGACCATGATACGTAGGCTGCCTTTTATATTTTTGAGATTTGGGAACAGAAACAAATATCATTTATTGGAAATCGCTTTATTGCCTTTCAAAATTCTCCACATTAAGATCTATACACTTTTGCATGGGCTCGAACCAATTTCCGAAGCACTTTTGCCACTCTGATGTAGGTAACTCCAAAACATGGACTCTGAGCTCATCAACGGCTTCTTCAGGTGTCGAAAAACGTTGATCTCTCATTTTAGTTTTTACCTACGGGATGAGAAGAAGTCACCCGAGGACTACATGGCTGATAACCTGTCTAATCGTTGTTTTGAGTGCTGAAAAATGCAGTTGTTTGAGCCGACGTGTGGGAGCTCGCATTGTCGTAGTGAAGAGTGATCCGTCATCAGCAGTTGGTTTTCCTGATTTTCGGAAGTCAACTGGCAAACAAATGGTGGTATACCACTCAGAATTGAATGTTCTGCTTGTTCTAGTAGTACGGTTGCGACATGTCCAGTTTTTCTAGAAAAAAAGGAGATCAACTGCTCGGAAGTGCTTGGTGCGCGGACAGCTCTTGATGAATTTGGCTCATCTTGAAATACCTATACGGTCGACTGCTGTTTCCTTTCGGGCTCATACGCATAAATCCATGATCCATCATCTGTTTCAATGCTATAGACGTGTTTCGAAGCACCGCGATCGTATTTTTGAGCATTTCTTTCGACCAATCGACACGAGTCCCTTTTTTGGGGGATTGACAAATTTTTGAAAAACAATTTTTTTACAGTCAAATGTTCATGCAATATTGATTGTATGCTGGTCCCACCAATGCCTAAGGTTGTCCCAATCTCACGATAGGCCACATGACGGTCTTGCAATATTCGTTTGTGCACAGTGTCAACGGTTTCCGGAACATCAACTGATTTTGGACGACCATCACGAAATTTTTCTTCAAGTGATTTACGACCTCGGGTGAACTCACTGTACCATCGATAAACACTGGCCGTGGATGGAGCTTCATCACCAAAAGTTGAACTAAGTTCATCCATGCATTGCTGTTGAGTTAGCCCACGTCGAAAGTTGCAGAAAATAATCGCGCGAAAATGCTCACGGTTCAACCCCATAATTTGGCCCAAACAAAATCTTATAACTTAGTGTAAACAACACAAATCGCGCCCAAATTTCGCAACGTATCCTCAAAATTATCAAGCTTTACGATAGTGAAGTCAGTTGCTAGATTGCTACACTACTGTTGCCAAATCTCAAAATATAAAAGGCAGCCCTCGTGCCTCAACCAACTCCGCATCGTCAACAATGGCTAACTGAACTCATCACCTCCCATCACCGACCTCTTCGTTCTATATGTTCACTAACAGAATAGTCACTGCGGCGTCAGTCACACAATTACTGCGTTACACCAACGAGTATGGATTCCAAAAGAAGGAACAACTGTCAAAAAAGGTAATAAGTAACAGTTGCTTGTTTGTTTGTTCGAATGAAACATATCAAAGAGTCAAAGCTAGATCGTAAATAACAATGGCGCTAGGATTTAATTGGTGAGTGGATCTTGCTCTCTGAGGCCTATTCTATCGTCAATGTTGTCATCCTACCGCTAGTTTCCCACCCTGTCTCCCCTACTCCTAACAATTTGGAACCTCCTCCCGAAAAAGGAGCTACGAATCTCCGCACAAACAATTATTTGTCTAACCTAGCCTCCCGTGGGCAGAGTCCGGTCTGCCACCAACCATAAGAATTCTTATCCTGCTACCTGTGCTCCTACCACATTTGAGCTCTCTAGGTCCACGGGGACAGGAGTTATGAGTTTCCGGTCGGACACACGCACACGACACACACACCAACACACAGACATTAGCGCGCTATACAGGGTGGGCAAAAATTATGATTGCACCGACATGACATCCCCGAAAACGAAAAGAAAGCTAATAAAGCAAACCTATTCCAGGAAATGGTTTATCGTAATCTAATCTAGTTATCAAAATAGTGCATTAAAAGCGGGAACTGTTGCTTTCTTTCACCCAACCCCAGAGACGATGATGGACGGCATTGACAGTGGCAAGCAGCTAAGGTCATCAAGTTGATCCGTTTCACTTCTTGTTAGGGCTAATGGATGCTTTCATCTAAAAGGCTGACCAAATTGAGACATCCATGGATTCAGGTAAGGGCTCCAGAGTGGTCACTGATCGAAGGCTAATAAGTCAAAGAACCCCTTTTACGAAACTTCTAGACAATTTCTGATCTGCGGTCGGGAGTTCCATCATGACAATATGTTCGTTTTGAATCACCAAAGTGTCCAATTGCGCATGAAGAGATCGGACAACCCTCCAAATCAGCTTTCACTGGACGGTCACGCTCGCAAAGGCCGTCGCAGAAAGTCAGTGAGCCTAGCGCTGCATCACTTTCATTTCTTTAGCTCCATACAGATCTTGTCGCCCAGCTTATTGAGCATCGTTCGTCGGTGAACAGGAATTCCGTAAGACTATTTTTTCGGATGCGGCGAGGCAGCTTTTGTGAGCCTCTTTTCTTCTGCTTCGCCTGTTCACTAAGGAAATCACTGTCTGTTCGTATCAAGGCCTTGTTATGCAGATTATGCTTTACGATTTCGCGCAGAAAACCTCATAAAATAACCATTCATTTACCCAGTTCGGGCAGAATGAACTTCGCTGTTTCGCAGGCCTTCGCCCTGCTCCCTTAACACTCCCGTAAATATAACCGCAGGCTCTTATGTATACCACTCCTATCGGCAATTGTTCCCAACTCTCGAAAGCGTATTATGATTCAATGTCCCACCTGCCTTGTTGTAGTCTGAGTCTTCTGTTGATGTACCGTGCCTGAAGTGCTTGTGAATGTGAAGCGACGACTTATCCACGGGATAGTGACGCTTACATTATTTCGAAAAACTACCAAAGGTTTGGTATCATTAGGGAGGTGACAATAAAATCTACCTTATGAAATGGAAGAAAGCGAACAAATTGCTATGAAAATTTGCAATGAGCGTCGGCGCGCGCTGTAATCATAATTTTGGCCCACCCTGTATGTAGTAGGATAGTTCAGGCTTAAGGCATCATAGATGAAAAAGCAAAAAATTGTTTCGACCGTTCCATATTAGTATAAGAAGTGTGAGAGGGCTGCATGGGGGCAATAGGGGGGGCATCTGTTGTAATGCAATCACTGATGCACGCCCGTAGCTAACATTCGTGTTTTTTTTTGTAAAACTCATTTAATCATTTGCACACTGTATAAGGCAATACTGAAAAGATTCAACGGTCCAATTCTGAAGAAAAAAAAACAAATCTAACAAACCAAGGGAGAGCACCAACAGCAGCAATATGAATAGTAAGAACGAATAGCGAATTCTGAGGAAATGTCTACAGCCTCCTTGAAGCCCTTGACACAGCCGAAATGAGCGCTACTGTGCAACATCTGAAGTATCGTCCCAACATCATATCCGTAGCCCAACTAAAATTCGCTAATTTAAAAATTGAAAATTATTACATGCCCTTACGGAACATGCAAAGAAACATCAAAAAACAAATGCATCCAAATGATAGAACCTAAGTCACCAATGATAAACAACTAATGAAACACAAATAGATATACAGTGCGTCGCCAAATGATACAGCCACCCATAATTTCCTCAAAAGCTCACAGTATTTGATGTTTCTGAAAAACTGCCAATGTTAAAAATTTGTCAAATTTGAGTTGCAATTCGCACATTATCACCGAGTTCCAGCTCTAATAAACAAACAATTTTTTTGGTCAATTTTTCAGTGAAGGGTGCTTTTCAAACGTCGCCAAATGATACAGCCACTAACAAAATTAATTTATTTAACAACAAACATACAACAAGGAGAGAAAGTTGCAAAGTCAATAATCAGCTGACCCGCCATTCTTTCGAATTACTTTGATAATACGGTGGTCCAGGCTCGAGTAAAACATTATCGGTCAGCTCCTGGGCAACTTGGTGCCATGCTTCGATTATCGCTTTTTTCAACTCATTTTAGTTGCTTGTTTTAGGCGTAAATCTTCCGCACCATGAGGCCTCATACATTTTCCATCGTATTCAAACCGGAGCTGTTCGCCGGTCAGTGCCGAAAGAACCAAGCTTTTGTGCTCCTGCTGACGTAAATTGGAGCGTTATCTTCCATAAAAACAAGGTTTCGGTGCAGATTCTGACGCCAAGAAGGGAGAATTGCACGGCGCATAACAGTTCGACAAAAGGATGAGCTCGTCTCCATTGATACAAACGGTTTAATATAAACGGGTAAGCCTACTCGATGAAATTGAGGCTCAAACCATTACTCTCATCCCTTGAAGTTGCGCCCAGAAAACTGAAGTTCCTTTTCCCTCAGATCGTGCCAGTGAAGTCGGTCCCCGTCTGGACCATCACAATTGAACTTCTTTTAATAGGAAAAACCGACTTGAAGAACAAAAATTATCAAGAGAAGGAAGGTCAGATGTCAGCGCATGAAGAACACTCGGTTCGGCTGCACCGTCTGGCTAAAGCGACCCGATTTCCTTGATGTCTTTTTGTCATGAAGGACGCCTTACGCATTTTCCGCTAGAAAATGAACTTTGACTTTCTGATCACCTTCCAAACAGTGCTTTTTGAGACAGAAACGAACGGATTTCCAAACAGGACTTGGTGGAGTTCGACGCTTCCCTCAAAGTATGGCGCTCGTCTCTGTCGGAAAGCAGCGAAGGACGTTCAGCACTACTTCTGGTTTATCNTTTTTTTGGCCAGAAAAAACGACGAAGGGTTGCGTGTCATCACTCGAGTGGGTTTGCGACTTTCTGCATTTTTTGGCCCTGCAGAGTCTGTTGAGATCGGGATTGGAGCAAACGATAGGAATGGTAGCGAGGCTTCTGCATGACATTCTTCCATCGCGATAACTCCTGTAAGCCGTGCCCGTTGACTTCCTTTTGATGGCTCACCCAGGATCCCGACCAATTGGCAGACGGACCATTTTAATAGTCCTATCTTCAGAAACATCCTACCTTTCTATCTTTCCTGGTTTGTCTCTGATTCAATCTTCTTTTCTATATCGTTTAATAGCCACCTATACGGTTGTTAGAAAAATCCCAAAGAATTTCCCAAAGAACGCCCTTCCACTTCTCGCGCGTCAATGATTGCAAGTGGCATTGAATGAGCGTCCTCCATCTGAAAGATATTGGGAGTTCCACATAAGTAACCATGCATTTTGCAAGGAAACCTTCTTATGCAACTAATTAATAGCAGGTCATGTGAATTTGATAGATGATTTCCACCTTAAAAATTACTGAACTTTGGCGCAAATAATTTTGGGACACCCTGTATATGCATAGATGGAAATGTATACATAAAGGATAAAGGATCAAGTTTTCGGAGTTAATCAATCCCATCTGAGGGATGCGCCTCCTCACTCGACTTCAATTCAGAATCGTAGTGGCATAATGAGTGCGTATGTGGCCTAAACAATGACTTGAGGTGGCCAGCCGATGTACAAGTCAGTGCTTTTATTCTCTCAGACGAGTCTGGTACCAATTTACCGACCCCGGAGGGATGGAAGGCTTGGTTGGCCTGAGCGGGCATCAATCCGGGATTCGAACCCCTGACCGTGCGTGTGAGACAGTGCGCCACCTGCCACTACACCACCTCCGCCCAATGACAATATACATATATACAGTTGTTACCATATTTATGCCCTATATATACATGTATAAGGCATAAATGTGGTAACAACTTGTTTTGACTTGAACTTTTTGTTAACTGCTGTTACATCGCCGCAGTACGCGTCCGAAAGTCTCAACGTGACTCGAATCCGTACTTGTCCTTTCCGGTGACCGTGCTCCTATCCCTTACACTACCGAGACCCCGCTTGCCTCCGCCTTCTTAAGGCATAAATCGTCAACCTCGTGAGACCTATGGTGACAACTTTTCGGACGACCGTAATTCCCTTGTTTGGAGGGTACATTCAAATCTGCACCTTCCCTTATGTTTATGATATACCTAACCCCTTATATCTACTTTGGTGCACTCAATTCGCCACCTTTCGAAAAATGGTGGAGCCTTGCAGAAATACACCAACCGTTTCGTCTTTGCGCGCATTCGGTGAGTCCTTTTCTGGGATCACTCTTCATTTCCCATTTCCCGCATGACAGCCTCTTCAACCGCGGTGTGTACGGTCAACGGCAAACCTCGAAACGGTTGACTTGTCTAACATACGATCCCGTTTTCGAATACAGTTGCTTGTGAAGGAGTACGATGCGGAACTTGCAGAAACACAAAAATGGCTGCTGATTTGTTTGTATGTTCTGATCCGATGGGACGAGTCTACCCAGAGAAAATACAATTTAATCTTAATGAGATTCGAAAGCCTTATAAGCTTCTTGACGAGAAGTTGGAGAGAAAAAACAAACGCTGTGTGCTACTTGCGCGCGGCACGCGCACTGACGCACATTTTTCTGATTAAAGGATGTCCAGCGTGGAAGAAATGTTAAGATCCCAGAGTGTACGCATAATTCACACTACGAGTGCTTAAGCTGCTGAGATGGGTCAGATCGCCTTTCCCTTTTTCGCGATGGTCTGGACTAGAATCTCTACCGTCAGCGCGATATCGCAAATTTGGGTTAGGAAAAGTATAAAATTTGATCCGAACATCTTCAAGAAGGGCTTTTCTGGATCAGTGCAGCTCAGGGTCAAAGTTTTCCTAAGAATACGATTCGAAAACTAAGGCGCACCTGCTCACGAATGGAAAGATTAAGACTGGTGTTGACAAAGTGTTCGCGACTTTATCCCAGCTTTAAATCCTCCTACGAATTTCCTCTCGACCACAATCCCGTGGATCGCTGGATATAGTCCATACTGGAGAGGAAAGCCTGCGCTTCAAAACGCATTACTGCTGCAGCTTCTAAGAGATCACTGGAGAAAGCCCGGGCTGTAGTTTCCCAGGAAACTGCGTGCCACCGTCAATGAGTAGCCAAAGCGTCTTCGAGCTATCAGTGCGAGAGATGGTTCTATATGATGACAGTGTGTTCGTTCCGTAGATACGAAGTGTAGTGAATAGCTCACATGAAATAACTTTGTGACAAAACAAAATAGCTCATTTTTTTGCTCCCACAATTATGGCGCACCCTGTGTATATACAGATGTTAATGACAAGCACAACAGTAAAGACTGAGGTGGCAAATAGTTGTGTTTTCTGAAAAACTGAGAAATTTCTCGTCTCACCTTGGATAGATTAACTGAGCACTTAGCCTTTCTTTAAGGTTGATATACTCTGAGCCAGCTCCATGAGTAAAGAAGTGTTCGCCTAGTGAAGTCTTGAGAAAACATCATTTGTTTGAGTTACCTATAGTTTTTGAGATTTGAAGGAAAACAACTTGTTAGCATCGAATGGGATTGTGCCCAAAATAATTTTATGCACTGTCATGAGTAATTTTCTACTTCCCTCTGCCAAGTGAGTCAAAATACAACATTTTGTTTCTTACGATAGCACGATGCTATTATAAGTGAACCCAAAAGCTCTTATAGAAACTATCCCAGTGGAACTGTTTCGAACCCTCTCGATGACCTGAAAAATTTTTCCCTGGTATAGAGAAGAGATGACATTCCCATATTCAAGTGTAGGTCGCACGTATATTTTGAAGGATCTGAGAAGGACCGTTGAATCCTAACTAAAAAGTGCACGTAGCAGAAAAAAAACCTAGATATGTATATTCGGACCTTTGTTGTCGAACCGGTTGAAAATTGTTGAAGATCTTGAAAATTTTGTGGATTCTATTTGACCTCATCTCTATTGACTTTACTTCTCGGCACTTTTGCCTCGTTACCAAAAAATTATGTGATTAATGAGAACTGTGCTTTTAAGATCAAAAGAAAAGAAAAGATCCATCAACTCAGAAAAAGTAATAAACGGCTAATTTAACCAAAAAAACATCACGTTCTGGAATTTCCAGGCTTTCCGTTTTCCAACGGCGACAGAATGATGAATGTTCGTCACGTCACGAAAATTTGTCGCGAATGGATCAGTACTACTGCGTGAATGACAGTAGTAGTTGTAACAATTATAGTACAACTGATGACGAATTTTCCAACGATTATAAAAGAAGTGTCATCGACACGATACTCAACCATTTCCTTACAAAGTCTTCTAGTGAATTTCTAATTTCTTAGAATGATCTCCTCCTCTACCTTCCTTCAGTGATACCCTGATCTTTTGGGATTCTAGATTTCCACCTTCATTAGATAAAATCTTATGCCATTCCTATCACATTTAACGGATACAATGTCATCTCAAATTTTTTGCCAATCCCTTGGCAGTATCAGCTACAACTTTAGAAAAAAATCTTGGTACTGGGGTTGATGATATTTTGGTGCTTCCTCCAGAAAGGCTCTCGAAGTCGTGAATGAATTTCTCGAAACCGCTGCTTGCCTCTTGTAATGAGTTCACATAGGAATCTTATAAAAGACATTAATTTGTCCCGAGCAACCCACAGTGAGAACTAGTAAACTAATTATACAGTCTGAAAGTAAAAAGAAGGAAAGGGAGGGAGAACTGTTCATTTTGGCTGATTCTCCTTATAGATCACCCAGTCGGGAGCATACAGTGCTGAAAGGATGGTTCTAATTAATGTCCAATTAAAAATTCTCTTTTTTTCAGTATCAAAATTAACGTTCATGTGTTGAGTTCTTCATTCTAAGGTAAATAACATTTCCAGTAGACTTAAAGGAGTTTCCACATAAAGCACGGAACAACATTAAGTTTTGTCTAAAGCAAGACTTCGAGGAATGCTCTTTCAAAATCTACAGCAGGGTCGAAATTGCCGGCTGGCCACTTTCACCAGGGAAGGATCCCAAGTCGAAGTGGCCATTTGAAATGAGACCTACAC
>UZAF01018679.1:2361-12599 GCA_900617895.1 Haemonchus placei | reverse complement strand
CAGAGAAACGCTCGGCAAATTTGGAAAGCAGATTTGAACTCAGCATCCAAAAACACGTCTAGCAGTGTAGGTCTCATTTCAAATGGCCACTTCGACTTGGGATCCTTCCCTGGTCAGCAAATGATACTGATAGGCTGTCGACTGATCCATTTCATTAAAAGAAAGCCTCGTTCACTATTATATTGCTAATACAAAATCAAGTCCTATTTTCCTGATCAGGCGAATAATGCACAGATTCCCTACAGTTCTCGTTTTCCTTCAACTGCTATCTGCCTGCTTTGCAAATCCAGTAAGTCGCTTATTCGCTCCAAAATGGAACAAAGGGTTTATTCAGAATTAAGTGCATTTGGCAAAACTCTATCGGTGCAAATATTCTAAATATACCCGAAAATTGCCTATCTTCACTGGTGAAGATGGAATCCAAAATTGTTCAAGAAAAGCTGAAGAAATCAAGACGGAATCTTCCGATGAAAGAAGTGCTCTTGAATTTCTCATGAAAAAGTTGTTATTCCGGCTAGGGTTCATCGTGTAGTAGCTGTCTGCAATTGTGCTATGCTGGATGTGGATCGGGAAGTAGTAACTAGCAGAAAACTTGCGGGAGTGTCTGCGGGGGTGCAGTCGTGGGCGGTTTTGTGAGTTTTTGAAGTTGATATTGAACTAGCAGGAAGACTAGTTTCGGAAAGAAAAAGAATTACTGGTTACATATGAATTATAGTCCACATGTGGCACTTGTCTGCAATCGTGCTATGCTGGATGTGGATCAGGAAGCTGTAACTGTCAGAAAACTTGTGGCAGCGTCTGCGGAGGCGGTGTGGCACTGGTCTGTCCTACAGCTGTTGTGAGGGACTATCAGAAAGTTTTGCATTCATGGTTCTTCAGACGCCTTCATGTGGCACTTGTCTACAATCATGCTATGCTGGATGTGGATCGGGAAGCTGCAACTGCCAGAAGACCTGCGGTGGCGTGTGCGGAGGCGGAGCAGTGGTCGTCGGTGGCTATGTAAGTGCTTGCAGTGAGAGTCGAAACTTATAAGTTTGGTTCCTCTAAAGGCAAAGGGGTGAGACATATGAAAATATTACTTTTCATTGAGCTACACAAGATGAAGGCGCACTCACACGCTTCGCATTCAGCTGTGTTTATTTTGATTCACTTCTATTTGCAGGCTTCTTGTAGCACTTGTCTACAGTCGTGCTATGCTGGATGTGGATCAGAAAGCTGTAACTGTCAGAAGACCTGCGGTGGCGTCTGCGGAGGTGCTATTGTGGGTGGTTATGTGAGTGTCCATATTGAACTACTATCTATTCAACACTTCTTGACTTATTTGTTTACTATATGAAGTTATCATAAGTTTCTGCTCTCCCTTACCCCACTGAAGAGCTCGGAGGGAGAGTATTTCAAAGTTCGACTTAAGTCTAGGGCACGTGCGAAACGGAAGTTGAACTACTTCTTTGATTTGTTCCCTCCACCCCCCATATATTTTTGATACTTTGACTTGATATTGTCGTTCGTAATAATTTACCACGAACACTAAATTTGAAGAGAGAAGTTAATTACTGGTAGTAAATGAATTATAGTCCTCATGTGGCACTTGTCTACAATCGTGCTATGCTGGATGTGGATCGGGAAGTTGTAACTGTCAGAAAACTTGTGGGAGTGTCTGCGGGGGTGCAGTCGTGGGCGGTTTTGTGAGTATAAATTGTAGATGGAGAAAAGCGAGAAATTTTGCTTGGTAAAATGTTAAGTAAGCAAAAATCGTCAAAATACATTCCTGTCGTGTATTCCCGTTAGTGGCTTCTGCTTCATATTCAGACCACATGTGGCACTTGTCTACAATCGTGCTATGCTGGATGTGGGTCGGGAAGTTGTAACTGTCAGAAAACTTGTGGGAGTGTCTGCGGGGGTGCAGTCGTGGGCGGTTTTGTGAGTTTTTGAAGTTGATATTGAACTAGCAGGAAGACTAGTTCCGGAAAGAAAAAGAGTTACTGGTTACGTATGAATTATAGTCCTCATGTGGCACTTGTCTACAGTCATGCTATGCTGGATGTGGATCAGGAAGTTGTAACTGTCAGAAAACTTGTGGAAGTGTCTGCAGTGGTGCAGTTGTGAGCGGTTATGTAAGTTATAAGCAGTGTTCTGGGACGATTTCGTAACCCAACACCACAGTGTTCTGGGATAATTTCGTGGCCCAAAGTGTCTCCGGCCTACATACAAGTATTGCACTGTAGTCGAGTGTGAAAAGAAGTGAACAGGACGTTCTCGTCTTGATGAAAATAAAAACATGGCTGCCGTTCTAGGTCGCTCCTGTCGTTCCGCTGGTAACCTGTATGAGTACTTGTAAGAGCGGATGTATGAGCAGTTGTCAAAATGTCGCTTGGCTCATGCCTTGCCAGCAAAGGTGCCAAGCGACCTGCGCTCAGACTTGTCAAGGAGTACGGCAACTCGTTGTGAGTTCTACATTTTCAACATTTTGATCTACTGTTTTAGCTGTTTTGGCGAGTATTTTGGAATGTGTTCGTTGCAGGTACCATGCTCCACATCTGGTTCTGGCTGTGGCTGCTCCAGCGGTTACAGCTCATGCGGAGGAGGAATGTGCTGCCGCGTATAGAAGCCTGTCATGAATCATTGACCGTAATGAGTGCTCATGTAAGGTGTCATACGCGCTGTAGCTTATTTTGGTGGCAGTTGTTGGGTTTGATCAGATTAAATCTCTACTTAATACTTTTGTGCACTAGAGAAGCCCCAGGAGCTCACTTAAAGGTACAGAGACAGTCCCAATGATTTTTGGTACAGATGATCAAATAAAATTGATCACCAAACCCTGACGATAATACAAAAGACCTTCCATTCAGGAATTCAGAACTGCTTCTTTTGAATTGCTTTTATAAAAAAGTAAGAGTTTTCACTTCTGTAAATAAATCAGAGGAAAAGAGTGAAGGAAATGGAAATTCTTCTTGACTGGAGATCCCCTCACCTGTATTACCTGCACTCCCGTTGATCGTCGATTTTTTGAGCGGGTGCCAGTAAAGTCTCCATTCGTCCCTGTCGCGAGCCAGGGTATCCAGTAAATCGCACTCGCTCGAGGGGCACGGGGCAAAACATTACTTTCGTTCAGAGTTTTCGTGAAAAACTCTGATCATCTCGTTGGCGGCCATCCTGGTGTTCGCTTGGCGTCCCGAGGCGATAGATCCAGTAACCGTCTTGGTCCAACGATCATCATTATATAGCATAACGTGTCCAACACACCTGATCTGCGATCTCTTGGTGTGATCAACGGCATCCCTAATCTTCGTTCGTTGACGGAACTCGGACTCCGGATTCCCTTCTGTACTTGCGTGCATAGGGAGATTCCGAGCATCGTCCTTTCCACAGCGCGTTGAATGACGCTAACTGCATGCTCATCCTCCTTTCGTTGAGTCCAAGTCTCTGAGGTGTGTGTTAAAGGCACTGTTAACGAAAAAGTGTTTCGGAGATTTGCACATGGTTTGAATTCGAAGCCACCTCTGGTACCATTTGTGCAGGAATAAGGTCGGAAAACGGCTGGATAGGGCACAATAACGGGCCGGAGAGATATCCACGGTCGCCCTCCGCCCCTCCATCGGTGTCACGTTAGACGAGTGTCGAGTCAATATGGATTGCTATTATTCGTTCTAGGACCCACGCACAAACAGCTAACCGCCAGTGATGAGGCGATGTTTTCCTCCCACTCTTTCTCCCTCTGTTTTTTTTTGCTGCCGCGATCCCTTATTTCTAGAGGCTGAAAAAGGTGAGCTACTTTTGCTGTTACTAAGGTTTTTTTTGTTTATTCATGCTTATAAGTGAATGAATTGTGAATTACCATTGTCTGTTATTCGCACCAGAACCCACACGCGCGCAGTGAAACGCACTGTTTAGCTCGTCTGGGCGCCCCACCTTCTTCATTTTTCTGGTTTCATTCACGTCCAGCCCCCTTTTTAACGTTTTTTCGAGGCCCTTTTTCACTGTGAAAACACCGATGCACGCAGTTTCTTCACCTCAGTCGCACTAGTTTCGATCTTGTCTTTCGTTTTTCATTGTAATCTGGATTACCCAAAATCATGTTAACGGTGCCTTTAAAGCAGGAAGGACCGCAGTGTCGAAAAGGTAAGCGCGGAGCCGGATACTCTTTGTTTTCTTCACTACTCCCTCGATGTTCTTAAATGCTCCCCAGCGTTTCCGTCTGCTCACCTCCGGAGCTAGGTCGTTCATCATGTTGACTTCTCGACCTAGTCACACATAGCTGGAGCATTCAGAGATATTCTTTCCGTTCATTATGAAAGGAGCATCAGGCACCAATCCGTTTCGTATGAACACCGTCTTCGTTAAGTTCAGTCTCAAGCCGATATTTCCACAAGCGTTGTCCAATGCGGCCAGCATTTGCTTCGCCTGCTCCATGTTGGGTGTTATAAGCAAGATGTGCGGAAATGATGCAAGTAGCGGCCGTCGACCTTCGCTCCCGTGCTTTCCCATTCCATATGACGCATGACGTTCTCGAGAGCAGCACTGAACAGTTTGGCGAGATGGCATCGCCCTGTCGAACCCCTCTCTCCACGTTGATGATGACTTCCTTATAGGATGGCGAGATCCTGGTCGTGAAATTGTTGGAGAGCTCACGATGCATCTTTACATATTGAGTAGGGACACATTGGTTGCCCAGGGCTTCAATTACCGCTTCTGCCTCAACGGTATCAAAGGATTTCGTCAGATCGATGAGCGTAAGACATAACGGCACATTGTACTCCCGGGATACTTCAGTGAGACTTGCAATGGTGGGGATGTGATCGATTGTAGTCTACCCTCTCCGAAACCCTGCTTGCTCGCATGGCTGCCCTTCATCTAATGTTCTGCCAATCATGTTAAGGATGACTCGTGTGAAGAGTTTATAGATTACAGACAGCAGGCAAAGTGGGCGATAATTGCCCATGCCGTCTGGATCTCCCTTCTTATACAGCAACACGGTCTAGCTAGTTTTCCACGAAGTTTTCCACTTTACATTGCGACAGGTACCGCGTGAAAAGCCGGGCCAGGGTTTTGACAATGACTGGCGGAAGGCTCTTTAGATGTTCCGCTTTGATCCTTTCGCGAACCGGTGCTGTACCATTCCTCATCGACGCAGTGGCATGTCGAATTTCGGTAGTGAGAACTGAAGGGATGACGTATCCGTCTTGCCTAAGATGGTAGGTAAGCATGTAGACGTGGCTGTCGGAGAGATCCGAGTGGAAGTCGTAAATGATATTCTCCATTGCCCTTCGGGATGCCGTAACAGTTCCGTCAAGACGACGAAGGGAAGTCATCTTGGTCTTATAACTGAAGAAGCTCCGGCGGACTTCGAAGACGCGAATGCTCTTCCCAGCCTCGGCGGCTTCAGCCAAGACTGCTGCTCTTCTCTCATTCAGGTCTTCCTTTATCACTTCTCTGCATTGCTTTACAAGTTCGGACGTTAGCTGGTTATCGCCTGCAGCTCGCGCGATTCCACGCTGGTGTATCAGCTCAAGAATCTTCGAGGAGAGACGTTTCTTGACCTCTTTGAGACTTTCGGCTCGCCCGGTGCAATCGTGAAGATGTTCGACGAGCCGGTCGTATTCTTCGTCGATGTTGTCGTTGACGGAATCTTCCCACAAACTCACCAATGAAGCGAAGTGATCTCAATTGACCACAGTCTTGGGGCTTCGTTTCCTGAACTTCGCAGCTCTCTCCACGCACAGAAAAGCGGAATCTAGCGCGGAGGAGACGATGGTCTGATCCCGTGTAGAACATCTGAACAACAGCGACGTCAGTCAGGCAAAACTTCCGATTGACGATGGTGTGATCTACTTCATTATGGAACTGCCTACCAGGCGATCCCATGTCTATCGAGAATGAGAGCTGGAACTGCGAGTTACCATGGATAGTGTGATTCGACATGATAAATTCGTATAACCTTTCACCCTGCTCATTCCATTCCACTCCGTGAGTCCCGATGTGGAGCTCTTCAGTCGTTCTTCTGGGGCCAATCTTGGCGTTGAAATCACCGACGATGACCTTCAAGAAAGTATGGTCTTCTCTGTAGAGCTTCTCCAGATCCATATAGAACGCCTCCAGCTCTTCTTCATCGTAGCTCGATGTTGGTGCGTAGGCAGATGGTTGGACGTGGGGTTGAGCCATACTTCTTGATCGCAAACGCCCGATTCGGATTGTCAAGCTTTCGTACGAATCGGTGTTCATGGCCAAGTGCGTATTGACGAGGACACCTACACCGCCGACGCCTCTGCTGTCGCATGTTCCAAGGAACAGTTCTTCTCCAGTTTCAAATACATCGTGCAGTGGGCGGTGCCTTCTTATCTCGGTTAGTCCGATGATGTCGTACTTGATTTTCCTAGCTTGCATCATCAGATCTTCTGTACTTCCGATGCAAGCGTCCGTGCGTTGAAAGTACAGATCGCCATCTTAGTCCTTCTCCTTTTGGGCAGCCTGTTTTGGCCCTGAGATTTTAGCAGCCTCTCCCGAGCGGTCTCAACGCTGCCGTATTGGGGGCTCCCTCAGGTTCAGGGAAATGAGGCCCATTTAGTGTCACTGTTTTTGGCCTGAATATCCACGTGTATCTTGCCAGGCTCTAGCACTTGGGGGGCCTACTCTTAGCCGTGTGGACATACGGACGTGCCTTTAATTTGCATACATATATTTTTAATAAATATAATTGAATGGATGATGAAAGCTCCAAGCAAAGTTACCATCGAACAGTAGAAAAATGCTGGCGAGAGCTTTCGGCCCATACAAGCCGACATCTGATGTAAGGACGAAAGCATGTGGTGGGGCAACAGGTTGTCTCCCTTTTAGTAGGTAGATATTTCCCCGAGCGAGTCCTTGTCCTTAGTCCAGAACGCAGTGATTTAGACGTAATGTACTGGGACTTGCCGTGTGCAAATTATCGGGTGTAGAAAGAATTCAACCGCCACCTCGGGCGGACGGATAAGGGGGACTCAAGCAAGGGGACCGCCATCCCTCCAGTTCTTCGACAACAACCTAATCACAGCTTCGAACGCGAAGCGGAAAGCCGGTCAATATAAAGCCTCGCATAACTGGAAATTACCGGAACTCTGCATTGGAGCACATGATGAAATACTAAAAAAAATGCAAAAAAAAACGGTTTTTTATTCAAACAAGAGTGGTAAAGCGGACACGCCCTTACGCCGCACGTTCACACACCCACCGCTTTGAGGTGGTAGGCCAGCGGGTGGTGACTGGAGATCACGACTAGAATAGCTGGTAAACCTAGAATTGCTCCTTCGGATTAGGCGTTTCGACAGGTCGCTCCTTCTAGCTTTGAATGGACGTAAGGATTTACAGCACCTCTAGTATTTTCTATAGCTTTCAATGTTTCCACTATGTAGAACCGATCCTATTGCCATAATTGAGCCCTCGTCCGTTCTTAATCGGATTTCTGGAGCTTTGAGGCAAACCATGTATTTATTCCTTCAAGTCACAAGACAATATGTAGAAAAAATCTCATTTACTAATACTGTTTAAAAATTAAATTTAATGAAAAAATGAAAATTGAATGAAATGAAATATGTGCTACTGCACGAGCTTGTTTGTCAATTTTAAATGAACGAACACAGAATGGACGGAAATGGACGACAGCTTACTCTGTAGGTTTTGCTATTTCTAAATGGAAGTCGAATGCTGGGGCGCAACAGACGGGGTAGATCAAGCATAAGACTTTACTCTTTTATCCTTTATCTCACCAAATCCTATTTTTAAAGTAGGAAGAAAAAGTTCAACAGGTTCAACTCGACGTTGACCGACAGAATTTATGGAAGGGGCACCCTCTGATCTTCTAAAAATCCTGTCAGTGAACATCGAATTGGATCGAACCTCAGCCTTCTCATAATTTTTCAAACAGCTTCAAGGGTGGTGGATAGGCTTCTTACATTGATCTCATAAAAAATTGATTAAATCGGTAGTTGAAGGTCTCTGTATCTGAGCTGCTAGTTGTTTTGTTGATTGTCGGAGACAGCATTGCAAGCGCTCTTTCAATAATCGTACAAAGTCATTCTATGAGAGAAGCAAAAAAAGAGTGGGGGCTTTCATCAAAGCACTGCATCACTCCAATCAAATTCCTCAAATGACGAATTCCTCATATTGGAGAGCGTTATATGTATGATTCCGAACAGGAGTTGACTCAGTGTCAGGTGTGTGCCACCCAGCTCGTGCTTAAATAAATTCCTCTCCAGTTGCCTAGCCTATGATTTATTCTCGCATCATCATCTACCAGCCTTTTCAGTTCAAAATTATGCCTCGTGTAGAGCCTAACACCCTTTATGCATATCAAAGCGCAGGTATTGTTACTAATTGAATCCTGAACCCAAAACATCAGTCTGTACCTGTCCTCATCACAATCAAAGAATCAGACCAACACATTTCATTGATGTGCTCCTCCTCACCTACGAGTTAGATCTGGTCGTAAAGTTGTCGATTAGGTGGTTAACTATTCGGAAAAATTTCAGGAACGAAATGCTTCTTTCGGCTATCGCACTGATTTTCGTTGCCGGGATAACCTTGAACTCCGCAAACTTGGTAAATTTATTCAGTAAGGAAGAATATATGAAATTCAAGAGCGAATTAGATAGGATGAATGAGCAATCAATCTTCAAACTCTCTAATGTTCTGGTCAGGATTGCGGCGGATGTCTACATACTTGTTATGGCAATTGTGACTCGGGTACTTGTCTCTGCCAGCACACATGCGGTCATGTGTGTGGAGGCCTCGGAGGAAGCCTTGGAGGAGGTCTCGGCGGAGGCATTGGTGGAGGCGGAATCGTAAGTTACCATAAATTACTTTAAAAATTTACAGAAAAAATTTGCACAATGATCTGTCCACCAGCTAGAGGGCTATGAGTTGCAGCATTGTTTTAACAGTTGCACTATAGGCAACTGCAACTGCCCGTATAAGTGCATTATCGTTTGCGGATCGATGGAAGTGGTAACGTAAAAGCCGGAAAAAAATTCCAAATAAAAAATCTGCCGAGCTTTAGAAATATTTCCTCTCACCTTTGCGAACTTATCAAGATTATTACCAATTATTGTTATTTTGGCTCGCTTGGGCGTGACATAGGGAGGATTCTCTCCACATCAACGAAATTTCTTGGTCCAGAATCTCTCACTAACATTTCATTTCTTCTCAAAAATCAGGCCTCCATTTAGAAGGCGGTGTCTATTTCACTTTCATTTATGTTTTACTATTCCTTCCTAAGTGTGGTAAAAAAAAACGATGGTGTTTGTTTGAATGATCTCTTTGGGATCAGAGCAGTAGGGGGAGGTCAGGTGTATGTAGAGTAAAAGAGTCACGGAAACAGCATTCTTTACAAGGTACCCTTATATCCCCTCCCGGGGTACGGTTCCTCCTTCCATTCATTACCCAAGTGTCAACCAGACAAATGTACGGAAACAGAGCTTGTCATAGAATTTTCAGCATTCACAGAATCATTACGAAGAGTGGATCTCGAAAAAAACTTTTTTGTACAACTCCACACGAGGTTTACAATACCTTAATGGCTAACATTTCGGTGAAACTACCTTCTTCGGAGCCTAAAAGGAATTCTGAACTCGAGGCAGCCAGTCTACGTCGCTCACTAAGGCCGGTTCTGCTCATCAGGAAGGTACGGTACTTTTTCCACCTAGAATTGTATGGTGATCAAGTTGGTCTCGAAGATATTGTGGGGGTGGAGATGTTTTATCGGGTAATCTCATAAATTGATTCCATCCTTTTAGGTATCGGCAAAGGTGGTTTCACCGAAACGTTAGCCATTAAGGTATCATAAACCTCGTGGGGAGTTGTACAAATAAGGTTTTTTTTTTTTGAAAATACGCCGAGGTTCATCAAGAGCCGCAAGTGGAAAAGGGCGGATCCCCTGTCTTTACCGTCAACACTACACCTTCCTCTCCGAGCGACCAAACTAGTTCCCATGTAGGTTCTGCGATATGCTTGCATGACAGAACCACTTTCAAAGAGGCACTGAGGACGTTCTGTGTCCTTTTATCAGACTTCACACTTTTCAGTCCTAAACAGGAGACGAAAGAAATGATCATCGCCTTTCTGGCTTGCCTCGGCAATTGCCTTTGCGGTTATCACCTTCTACTCACCAGGGGAGGATCCCAAGTCGAAGTGGCCATTTGAAATGAGATCTACACTGCTAGACGTGTTTTTGGATGCTGAGTTCAAATCTGCTTTCCAAATTTGCCGAG